>OZ038506.1:94108473-94118473 GCA_964036315.1 Acanthosepion esculentum | reverse complement strand
TGATATGGTCTTGTGCATGTGTTTCAAATGATTTAGGCTCAAGTCTAGTGGTTTTCAGTGTTGTTTTGAGTTGATCCTTGTATCTTTGAAGATGGCAATCTCTTGGTTTTTTCCCTGAAGTGAACTCACTGAATAAGACTCTGACATGGTAACCGTGACTCTTTCATTCTTGCTAAATGTCATGACCATGTTATGAAAGATTTTGTTGATATTTATTGGTTTTCTTGTTTGGATGATATTTTATCATTATTATTTCATTTTCAGTGCACACGATTGACCACACTTTGTGATGAAATTGTCATCAATTCTCGTGACCCCTTAGAATTTCAACCTGCATCACTTGAGCTGGCAACCATTACGAAGAAACTCGGTGAAACCATTGTAAGTATATAAAGCAAATGCTATGAATTAATTCACTTTAAGTATACCAACAAGAGTACTTTGTTATCATAATTTCTCCCTACACGGCTATTGTTATTTTGAGGTCTATAAAATCTAATTGCAAAAAAAAAAAAGAATTGTGAAGTTGCAATAAATTGGGATTCTAATAATTTTAAACCAAATGTGAAAAAATATTGCCAAAAAAAGATCAAATTAACACTGAACTCGTCATTCCATGGAAGCAAAAACATAAACAAAGGCTGAGTCATGTATCCACCCTGACTGCTTAAAAGGATCCACTTGTGACACTGAAGGCTGTAGGCAGTCACAGAGTTTTTTTATTTTTTTATTTTTTTTTATTTTTAAGCTTTTCACCCCAGGCACGGCTGGAAGCCACTAGCACGCAAGGGGTTACAGAGGATTTGGAGCGAGAGCAGATAGGAGTGATAGAGGAAAGGATGTGGAGAAGGATAGTGGATAGATCAAGGCAACTGGAGATGTCAATTGATGTTACATTTGAATAGTTGGAGATTATAGTTGTCAGGGAAACAGGAATAAAGAAGGGAGTTCCACAGGCGTGAGGTGCGAGATATGAAGCTATTGGAGTAGAAGAGACGCCTACATTTAACAGTTTCAACAGTGAAAGGGTGGGAACAGGATGCCAGCCTCGTAGAATTCATGGAGCCTGGGAAGCAGTGATAGCAGCTCATCGGAGCAATTACCATGGAAGTATTTGTAAAATAGACAGAGAGAGGCGACGGCGTGTCTGTGAGAGAGAGACTGCAGACGAGAAGCCAGATCAGGGCCAATTACATTGCATACCCGTCTCTAGATCTTATCAAGAACCCCTAGGCAAACAGAAGGGGCTCCAGACCATATATGGCAGCAATACTCAATGTAAGGGAAGATGGTTGATTTGTAAATTTGGAGGATCGATTCCGGGGAGAAGAATTTCCTGGCCCGGCACAGGGAGCCAACTTTCCTTGCGGTGGATGAAGCAATTGACTCGATGTATTTGTTCCATCTCAGGTCAGCAGACAGCGTGAGACTGATCAGCCGCAGAGAGGACCTCTCGAGAAGTTGAGCTTCAGACATTCTAATGGGATGCAGGGGAGGATCCTTGTGGTGATTAATAGAGAGCAGTTTTGTTTTGGAGGCATTGAAGTTAACCAGCCAATTCCTACCCCAGTTCACAACCGATTGTAGGTCCTTTTCGAGACGAACGGCCAGGTTAATTTTGTCAGCGACACTAGATTTGTTTCTGAGGCAAGAGTATATTATTGTGTCATCTGCGTAGATGCCAACTTGGGAATCTATGGCGTCAAGAAGATCATTTATGAATATAAGGAACAGGGTAGGGCCTAGGATGGAGTGGCTTCTTGGTCAACAGACCTGACACAAGCTTCAACACCAGGCTTGTACACTACTGATTCCCCATCCTCTAGGTCACTTCCTTCATTCACAAAGAGACATCCCACCTTAATCCTCTATACCAGCAGAGAATTTTAGCATATCTTGTCTCTTTTTCTGTTCACCTCACTAACAGTACTTTGTTGTTTTGTTTCTCTTTCAACTCTACATGGTATATAATATATACTTATCTGTATATACTCCTATTACTTACTTATGACAGAAGTGGATGACAAGAAATTGCATATGTGTTATTCCATGCATATTAAGAAGACTGTAGAAAGCCATATCCAAAGATAAAGTAGAAAAATGAACCATATATTCAAGGAGAAGGGTTCACGCTAATCTTTCCTGTGATAAGATTCAAATAATTAAATGAAAGGTTCAGAAATTGAAAGCAGCAGCAGCAGTAGATTAATTTAACTAGTAAGTCAGGCTAATTTGGATTTTTATGTGAGATTATCAACATTGAAAACTGAATCAGAAAACTGAGTACAAATTTTGGCTTTTCAAATGACGAAGCATCAGAATTTTTATTAAAGGTTAAAGAAATTTGAGAGGGAAATATGTAGAATAGCATGTACATTTCATATCTCTAACTTATTCTTGTTTCTCCCACCAAGAATTTTCAGCATTCCTTTGTCACTTTATTTTACTAATAACAATTTACAACAAATGTTTTTTTTTTATTCTAGGGTCTTCATATTGTATCTTACTATGGCATCCATGTGATTGGAGATATCAAAGACCTAGTGAGTATCTTTATTGGTTGATTAATTGACTTTTAAGGCTTATCAACCTTTTGCAGGTTATTTAAAGCCAGAAAATATTTTTAGAGTGTTAGAATTTATTTTATTTTTTTATAATAATAATGTACTAATACTACTACTAATTAACCTATAGCTGGAGGAAGAAGAGGTAGTATTTCTCAAGGTTATTTGTGCATAAGTGAATATAATGAACCCAACTGAATTGGAACTCTGCTCTCTGACTTCCAAATCTGAGCCATTACTCATTACACCACCCACACATCCAAGCACCTGTTATTCCCAATTGGTCACTTATCTAGATACAGACCAGGCTTGACATTGCTTAACTTCAGTAATCATACAAGAACCGATGTTTCAACATGATATTGCCATAAGCTGAGAGTATCTTTCGTATCACATACTGCTGAAGTGTATTTTTATTGCAAGGTAAATGAACATCAAGTATATGGCTTGTATCAATGATCAAGAACATACTTTGCAATTAAACCCTTTTGCTGTCAATCTTATTAGTAATAAAGAATCTCTTCAAAGTTATGTCATACTCTGCTTCAAATTTTACCTTTTTCTGGTTCACTTCACATCAAAACCTGTCAGCTGGATGTGAATGCTATGAAAGCAAAATAAAAAATAAAAAGTGGCTCTCTGCACAAACAGAAACGAATCCCCTCTAATATAAATGTCGGAGCCAATCACAAATGTTGCCATTAAAGCAAAAGCATTTAAAAAAAGGTTGAGTCATTTATCTACCCTGTCTGCGTAAAGAACTTGCTTGGCAGCACTTAAGAGAGTTCATAGGTAGTTGAGAGTTCACAACCAACCAACACAAGCTTCTGTGTCAGGCCCATACACAACCAACTTCCTCATCTTCCACACCCTCTTCCTTACACACAAGAGACATTCCTCCTTGATCCATTATTCTGGCAATACAGATAATTTTATTTTACTATATCTTGTCTCTGTAGTGGTCCTAAGACAGGGTCAGTGTTTTAATTATCAGGAAATTATTAATAAAGAAAAACAAGCATAAATTGACACCAAAAACAGAGTTCTTAATAAAAAGGCCAAAGTTTTATTATTGTCAAACATTGAACAACTTAATTACAATTATGTACATTTGTTGATCTGTAAGAACTTGAAAGAATCACTGCCTGGTAAGGAATGAAATATTAAAAACATATAGAAATGTTCCAAAATGTAAGAGTGTGTGTGTGTATATATATATATATATATATATATATATATGCAGCAAATGTGTTTAATTTAGTAGTCCAGAAAAAGGAGCATGGTAACCACATTCAAGTGGTAAGTCTTTCGGAAAGTTCATGTGTTGTGTCCTTGATGAAAGGAAAGATATCACTTGAGTGAGTGACTTTTGAGTCCAAAAATGGTGACACGCTAAATAAAAATGTTGCACATAGTATGTTGAGACATAAATCTCCCAAAATTGGCAGGAAACCAAAATGAAGATGCTGTGACGCTAAGTTTAATTCAAAATTGCAATATACCAAAGAAAAAGGCACCAAACTGGTGTGGTTTCTAGGAAATCAATCATGATAACACAGACCATCTTGATGGTGTGTCTGCAAATGAATGTTAAGGCAATTAACATGCAAAAAACAATGAATAAAACAATAAAAGAATTTAAACAAAGCAAAGATTTGGGTTTGCTCAACAGAGTCAAAAGCAGAATAACGCAACCACCTAAACACTGGAGCAAAAAGCAAAGACGAAAGGAAAAACAGATTTACTGCATCTCTCTCCGAAAGAGAGCGAGAGAGTAAGAAGAGAAGAGTAGGAAAGGCAGTGTCTGCCTCTTTCCAAGAAGGAAGAGGTGAAAATGGTAAAGAAAGCAAAACAAGAACAAAAACAAGGACTGTTTCTCACCAAAAGGTGGAAATCACTTCATCTTCCTTCAGACAACTCTTCCGGTCAGGGAGGTGATCATATCCATCATGCTGACAGGGTCAACAACTAACCCTGGTGTCAGGAAGAGAGCCGGTATTTACCTTGGGTTCAAAAAGGCTCAGCATATATATAAGCTTGTTATGGCAACATATCTTAGTTTGTCTTTCCTATTTATTTTGCCTAAGAAATTGAGTAGATGGCAAAGCTTCCTACAATTATTCTATAACTTTTCGTTAAATTTTTATGGATTATAAATACATAATTTTTGTAACGTACAACGTTTTGTATGAAATGTGAAATGCTGGTACATTGAAATCTGTAACAGAATAGTTATTAGTCCAAGGAGCTAATTCACTTTTGGTTGGTGAACCAGTGGATATGACATTTCCTTTTCTTGCCACCTCACTGGCGGTACTTTGTTTTCATTTGTTACTCTTGCAACCATACAGTGTATATAACAGTTACCAGCTTTGTACTTGCAGCCAATGTGCTTATCCTGTAATATATAAAATAGCAAGAGTAATTTTCAGGGGGAACTCTTCTAACAGATGATAGAAAATGTGTGACAGAAATCCAAAGATACACTGGAATAGTGAAAGTTGCTTTCCAGAAAATTGGCAAAATACTAAAAAGTAGGAAAATTTACTTAGAAACAAAGGCAAGTGCTGAACTGTTATGTAATATTAATCCTCCTATATGGCAGTGAATACTGGACAATTTCCTCACAGATGAAGAGGAGATTTCAGGCAACAGAGATGTAATTCTACAGGAAAATTTTGAGAGACCATGGACAGAATATGTGAGTAATGAGAAAATTTTAAAAAATGAAAGTGAAAAGCACAATTCTACTTAGGATTAGAAAGAGTTGAAATTTCTGGGACACTATAGAGGAAAGGGGGCTTGGAAAATTTAACACTTAGGGGACATATGAAGGCAAGAGAGGCAGAGATAAACAAGTAATATGCATAACATAAAAAGTAAGGGGACGAGCATTGCTTAATGCTACAAGGGATAGGAAGTTGTGGAGAGCTATGATTGCACACATCCTGAATGGACATGGCATATAAAAGAAGAATAATAAGGTTGTGGAAAATCTAAATGAATTTTGAATTTATCCTTTTTTCCCAAATGTTTTTCTCAAAGTAATAGTATTAAAATATAAACATGGCTGGGTAACTTTTAGCTCTGACAGAGAGGCTGCTATTCTTGAACAGTAATGATTTTATTTTGGATATTTTTTAGTGAATTAAATCTGAGTTTTCACTCTTAGTTCTTATAAACCAGGAAAACTGTTAAAAATTGTGAATTTTGATATTTATTTACACAATTTACATTGATCAGACTGTTGTCTTCATCTTTATTGTGACATTCACAACTTTTTTGTTATTGTATGCCCTGGTCTTCTTCAGGTGATATTTATTTGAATTTTGAACTGAACACAGTAGCCAACATACAGATTTACTACTTTGGGTTCTGTTTGAAATTCAAACAAATATCATCTGGCCAGAGCATACAACAGCCAAAATGTTGTGAATATCACAATAGAGATGAGAACAACAGTTTGAACAATGTAGATAATATAAATAGTTACAATACCTTGTCTCAGAAATAGAGACAGATGTTTATGATATTTACTGATATTTAAAAAAAAAATAAAATAAAATGGCAATAACTTTGTGTATGTGCATATACATAAAAGGGTGCTGAAAAGTTTTGGCTGATCAAAAAGAAATTAAAAAATATTATGCTTAAACCTAGAACTTCTCAGCACTCTTATATATGTCCTTTTCCAACATCTGTGGTGTTCGGATCAACTTCTGCAGTGTGGAATTGTTCATCGTTGAGAAATCTCCTGATATACTAGCTCTCTGCAAGACCAACCTTAATCTGTCAATCCCCTCCTATGACTTCTCGATTCCCTGTTACCTTCCTCTCCTTAGAAAGGACTCTATTACTCACTGTCCTGGGTATGACGACAAACTACATCTGCGTCCTGGGTAAGACGATAAACTACATCCAACAGCAAGGCCTCTGATCGCGTGGTTTTGAGGTGCGTGGAACCACCTCTTAATTGCTGGTGTTCCCAGGTCCACCCTAACCCGGGGTGGTAGCACCTGTTAAGGTCCCAGCTATAGGCAAATAGTTAACACTCAGACTACATCCGTGTCCTGGGTATGACAATAAACTATATCCACATCCTGAGTATGACTATAAACGGCATCTGTGTCCTGGGTATGATGATAAACTACGTCCAACAGCAAGGCCTCTGATAATGTTTTTGAAAAAATAATGTTGCCAGCTGTATGTTTTTGAAAAAATAATGTTGCTAGCTGTACGTTTTTGAAAAAATAATATTACCAGCTATACATTTTTGAGGAAAAAATATTAACAGAAATAGATTTGACAAAACAAAAATATTACCAGGAAAAAAAAAGTTGTCAGCATTAAATGACCTATTGAGGTTGATATGCCGTAAAACAAAACAAACCAATCTATTACCCACATGCATGGCCTGGAAGTTTGCGCATGAGACCATCTCCCACTGGCTAGGTAACTTTCTCTTGAATCTCCAGACCATTCATACATGTGTCTCTGTCTATCTCTCCTCAAATCTATAAGCTATCTCTTCTTTCTCTATCACTCTCCATCCTCCCAAGGCTGTCATGTACTCTGTTGCATTTCCAATAATATAGACAAGGCTATCTCTCTACATCCATCTGCAAACATATTTGTGTTTGGTGACTTCAATGCCCACCATACCAAATGGCTTAAACACTTTGTAACTGACCTTCAAGCTGGAATCAAGGCTTTCATTCCTGCAAGAAAATATAAAGTGAAATTGCATTCATCCCCTTGGTTCTCAGCTGCTTGTGCAGCAGCAGCTATTGCCCGCAGGAATCACTGTCTATACTGTAGACACATGTCTGATGACAACAGACGTCTCTTTGTCACTGCTCGCAACGAGTGCAAGCATGTCCTCAAAGAAGCAAAGTTACTCTTTGCCGAAAGAATGAAACAATGTATTGCATCTCACAAGTTTGGTTCAAAAGATTATTGGCAGCTCTGCAATAGTGTGCTGAACAACAGTATCCCCTTTATTCAACCAATTTGAGGTCCTGACCTCCTCAGTTGATAAGGCTGAATGCTTTGCTCGTAAATTCTCATCTAGTTCAATGCTAGACTCATTTGAGTTACCCACACCTGATTCACCCCTACCTCCCCCCCCCCCCGAACTGAGGCTCTATTGAGTGAGATGCACATAACGCCAACAATGGTATGAGACATCATCTCTAAATTAGACTCCCATAAGGCTAGTGGTGGGGATGGGATGCTGGCCATTGTCCTGAAGAAATGGGCTCTTGAATTGGCTCCTGCCTTCTCTAAACTTTACAACTACTGCCTCACCGTCTCTTGCTTTCCAGCCTGTTGGAAGTCCTCATCTGTTGTGCCTGTCTTTAAGAACTCTGGTGGCCCTTCTGACCGGTCTAACTACTGTCCTATCAGACTCCTACCACTCTTCAGTAAAGTCTTCGAACCCTTAATCAACGCTGTAGTGGTTAAGCACCTTACTTCAGATAATCTGCTCTTAGACAAGCAATATGGTTTCCACTTTGCCCAATCTATGCTGATGTGCTCACAGCCATAACTGAATTTGTATACCAAGCCCTCAACAATAATGGAGAAGCTTGATCCGTGGCTCTAGACATCTGTAAAGCATTTATAGGGTTTGGCATGTTGGCCTCCTTCGTAAGCTTCAGGGATACGGCATTACAGGACGATTGACTTATTGATTGACTTAATACAATCATTTCTGTCAAACCGTGAAATGAAGGGCATCCTAAACAATTTCTCCTCTGGCTCCTTTACCTCCAAAGCTCTATCTTGAGCCCTACACTGTCCTGATCTTCATCAATGACCTTCCCGATGTAATCAGTTCTCAAGTTGGCATCTACACAGACAACACTACTATTTACTCCTGCCTCAATAGTAAATCTGATATCATTGACAAAACTAACCTGGCTGCTGATCTCAAAATGGACCTCCAATCTGTGGCTGACTGGGGCAGGAAATGGCTTGTAAACTTTAATGCCTCCAAAATGAAATTGCTCTCCTTTACCCACCACAGAGAACCCTCCCTGTTTCCCATCAGAATGGCTGACTTCCAATTCTTTGAGAGTGCCTTGTTACACCTGCTTGGTCTCTCACTGTCCACTGACATGAGACGGAATAAATACATTGAATCAATAGCTTCATCTACCGCAAGGAAAGTTGGTTCTTTGTGTCGTGCCAGAAAGTTTTTCTCATCTGAGTCCATCCTTCAAATCAATAAATCAACCATCCATCCTTGCATGGAATATTGCTCTCATATATGGTCTGGTGCTCCCTCTCTACATCTTGAAGTCCTCGACAAAATCCAGAGATGAATATGCAAGATGGTAGGTCCTGATCTGGCATCTAGTCTGCAATTGCTATCCCAAGGATGTGCTGTGGCCTCCCTCTGTCTCTTCTACAAGTATTTTCATGGCAACTGTTTCGATAAGCTACTTTTGCTGGTTCCCAGACTGTATGAAATTAAGCAAGCTACCAGGCTGGCATCTCGGTCCCACTCTTTCACTGTCAAAACGGTTAAATGTAACTCTCTTCTACTCAAACAACTTCTTCACCCTCACCTCTGTGGAACTCCCTTCCTCTTACTTGCTTTCCCAGTGACTAAAACCTTCAAATATTCAAGTGTAATGTCAATCGACATCTGACACCCTGAGCCTGTTCCCCCGTCCTTCTCTGTATCCTTTCCCCAAACATGCCTCTTTACTCTTGTTCTCAATCCTCTGTCATCCCTTGCGTGCTAGTGGCACTCCCGCCTTGCTTGGGGGGAATTGCTTTAAGAACCTGAAGAAGGCCAGAGCGTACAACAGCCGAAACGTTGTGATAAATATGGCAACAAAGATGAGGACATTAGTCCAATAATGTAAATAGTGAGCTTTACTTTGCTGTAATGGCTTTCCATAGCTTAATATTAAAGCATGCTTGAATGTGCTTTCCAAAATTAAAAAGGAAATACAGGTTTGATTCCTGTCAGGGGACACATTTTCTTTAATAAGACTTTTGATTGCTCAGGCTGATAGATACTAACTTCACTGATTTTCTTTTTTTTTTTTTTATAAAGCAAAGAATTATGGGGATGTCTCCTCAAAGCATGTGTACTCAATACATATAATATTTATACATATATTTACATTCAAGTTTGATTAAAAAGCTATATATATATATATATATATATATATATATATATATATTGTTAAATATAACAGACAATGAATGTTTATTATGTTTGATCATGAGTCCTTCTAAATGACATATATTTGCTTTAATTTTGGGTGAAAATAAAGACAAAAATTGTCCAACATATGGATATTGTTTTTATTAGGCTGTTCCTTGATCTAAGCTTTCGACTCAACATGAGCTATCTTCAGAGTGGTTATGCGTACATTTAAACAAAGATATTCACCATCAAAGATGATATTCTGTTATGT
>OZ038506.1:93880973-94103473 GCA_964036315.1 Acanthosepion esculentum | reverse complement strand
ATATATATCATATACATATATATATCATATATATATATATATATATATCATATACATATATATATCATATATATATATATCATATATATATATATATATATATATCATATACATATATATATCATATATATATCATATATATATATATATATATATATATCATATACATATATATATCATATATATATATATATATCATATACATATATATATCATATATATATCATATACATATATATATCATATATATATATATATATCATATACATATATATATCATATATATATATATCATATACATATATATATATATATCATATACATATATATATCATATCTATATCATATCTATATCATATATATCATATATATAATATATATCATATATATATATTTATATCATATATAATATGGTTATTCTTCATTCATGTGGTGATATATGTGTCAGTGGTTATGTAGGTAAGCATTTCCCCTAATAACTGATTTGCAAAATCAGACAGCATTATAATAGTTATACACCTAAGTATATATTCTAACATTAGAGATAGATACACGCTACTCACTCAGCGGATGTTCAAAATATTCTTTATTTTTTTTTAATGTGTCTTTGATTTTGATTTCAATATAGAAATGTATATGTGCGTTCATATGGGTGTTTGCGTGTGTGTGTAGATGTGTATATATTGACATATGGATACGTAGGTAGATGTATATGTAAATGTGTTTATATGTGTGTGTGAATTTTTAGATATGTATGTAGACACATATATATCTGTATATGGGTGTAGATCTACGCATGTATGTATAGTTAAACGGAAGTCTTGATGGAGAGAATGGACTTTTGTCTGTAGTTTTCATTTGTCTTTTTTCTTTTTAGCATGAATTCTTCAACATTCCTTGTGTTTGTCAAACGGTCTCCTTTGGGTTGTTATTTGGGATGACGGTGGGATGGAAACTTGCTGCCCGAGAATCATTTAGCCAGTCTGATAGTTTTATGTGGGCCTCTGGTAGGTGTGTGGGCGTGTGTGTGTTATTTGGTCCTTAGGTATGGAGTGAGTAGGGTATGTGTGAGTGTGTATACTGCGGTGGGTGTGTGTGATCACTTATTAAAGAGTGTGTATGAGGTGATGGGCGTACGTGGATAGATCTGTGTGGGTGTGGGTGAGTAAGTTGTGATTTGCAGGGTTATATATTAGAACTATCCATATTGTTAAGTTTCCCGGCTAGACAATATGTTTCCGAGCGCCCTCTCCACTTAGGTTCATGGAATCCTAAAATCTTTCTAATGTTATCTTACCTAAACTTTTCCGTTATCTCAATTATAGCGAATTTAGCATGGGTTTTGAAATCGGTTTTTCTAGGCGTGTGTATGTATATATATATATATATATATATATATATATATATATATAGGTGTGTATGTATGTCTTGTAGGTGTCTGGGTGGGAGTATAAGACTTTATCGCCTATGGGGTGTGTATGTCGCCAAGAAATGTACACTCTTCCAGTATATCTTCGGATGTTTGAAGATACGCACACTCTCTCACTGAAACCCTTCTTGCCTTTTTCCTTCACCATGATTATTGGATCAGGAATTCTTTAAAATATTAAAATAGAAACCCTAATTCATTCAAGTAATTTGTAAAAAAACAATTTTACTAAATATTTTATAACTTAAAAATATACAAAAGCTTACACTAAATATTGTGTAAATTTTTGGACCTGATATTAACACTTATATTGTTGCCTGCCTGTACGGGTCTGTTTGGAGGGGAGGAAGTAGGAAAATGCCATTTACTGGAAATAAATGACTATAAAGATGCTGATGGAAATTTCTCCTGGGTGGCACCATTTTACTTTAGTTCAGATACTCTGCAGTACTGACTAAGCTAAATGACACCTTCAATACATAATGAAAATAAGTCACAAGACAGATTGTATAGTATGCTGCAATATGTCTATAATGGTTTGGAAATAGCACTAAGTGCTAGTGAGTTTATAATAAAAAATATTAAGGAATGACATTTCATGGTGTCATCAAAATATATATCAACAGCAGGCAATGTAAGTTTTGTAATGATAACTATGCCCATAACTATACCCAAAGTGTTAAATATATATGGTATATATACTGTACATAATACTATATATGATATATATACTGTACATAATACTATATATGATATATATACTGTACATAATACTATATATGATATATATACTGTACATAATACCTCATCTCAGAAATATAGACAGAATATGATATATTCTTCTGAATACTTAAAGAAACTCACAAATTGTACTATTTGTTTGACAGATTTCATTCTGTACAGTATTGGCTTGCTTCAATAGGTAGCCATAGTCTACTTTTGTACTATTTATTATTACAATTCTGCAAATATGCAGTACTTTTGTACGCTGGATTTTCCACTAAAAGAAAGGCTTACAGCCATATCACATGGATAGAGCGTTTTCATCTTAAGCATGTGACACCATTGAGAAATGCCTGAAAACCAAACTTTATGGTGAAATTGAGTAACCAAAACTATTTTGAAGCTGTCAATTATTGCACTAGCAAGAGCTAGGAGGAGAAAAGTTGGATTCATACCCTTTCCCAAGGGTATTCGCACGTAATTGTAGCAACAAATTTTATTTTTTACCTGAGCTCAAACATTCAGAATGATGATTTTATTTTACTTGGTTTATGAATTAGAACTAAATTTACTACACAAGCAAATTTGTCTGTAAAATAAATTTGCTGCTATGGTAATGGTAATATCAGTTGTTTCCTTATAAGGAAACATCCAGCATTCATTGACCAATTATAAAATCTTTCTCTTTAAACAATTATTCAGGAAAATAGGTTTCTCAGGCTGTAATCACACTTTCCAGTACTGATGGGTGTTTCCTTCCTAACCTTTTTATTTGAAGTAGTGTCGATTGTCAGCATTTTGATTATGTCATTTTCTTTTTGAGTTACACGTGATATCTGATATAGCTATTGCAAATCCTGAAGTCATGTGGTTTCTGTTATTTGGTACAGTTCTTTGTTTTTGCTTCTGTAGTGCCAGTTTATAAGGTTCAAATAAGTGTGGTCTTCACCAAGACACACAGGCTTCACTTGCTCAAAGCCATTTGTAACCATTGATCTTAGAAAGAGATTGTTCATGGCTGACAATTCAGATATTTCTGAGGTTTGGTATCATTTATGACATCCATATGAAAGTCTTGATCTGACGAGGCTATTTAAGAAGAACATCTCAAAATGGCGAGATGTGCAAATGGGGATCAAGTTTTCAGTCACTTAACATTTAATTGTAAATAGAACTTTTGTAGATACATTTTTGTCTTTTTTCTTAATACATGTACCTTTATTTTGGGGTCCCAAATATCTCTCGCTTATTCAAGGGAGGTAATTTAACTGATATATCGAAATATTGACACATTATCTGAATTAAATTTTTGGATGCTTGTGTAGATTCAATTTTGATTAGGTAAGGGGAATAACTCAGTCACTTACTGTATCATAAACACTATATCTGTGTGATTCAGAAATCTTTATTTAATGAATCTGCATTTTGTGTTCGACATCTAATTGAAGTGAAATGTTAAATTTCTTCATATTGAATATTTTTTGTGATTATAGGTTGGTTGGCAACTGAAAAAGCTTGTGTCGAACGTGAAAGAGAAGCCAAAAGAAGTAGTCCTGTTGCTTAAAAAGCGTCCCCACCATACTAACCCATATGGACACATACCAAACCGGCGTAAGATCTCAAACAAGCAGCAGACTTCTACTTTACCAAAATCCCTGAAGAAGCGCCGGTGTAGAGAAGAAGAGAAAACCTCGCGTTCATCATTTCAGGAGTATGTTTCGTCTAGTGTTGCCACGGAGCTTTTCTCTCCTAAGTAAGTCATAGATTCTTTATTGAAGTTTACCTTGTACATATATGTAGTAAGTGACATTATGAAAGAGGTACCAGCATCGATTTAATTTTTATTTGAAATTATTTTAATGAAGTTTTTCATTAATGATCAAGATAATTACAGATTAAGAACATTATAAAAAAAACCCTGAAAAGACAACTTACTTATCCTTAAAAAAAGAAAAAATACTTATCATTTTCACCATCATTTTTGAATTAGTCATCTTCTGTTTTCACACTGGCTTACAAAGGATATTAGCAAAATTTTGTACTCTATTCATTTGTTCTCTGAAATTTTCGTTAGCACTTTGTAATAATAATCATTTATTAGTAAGTATAAGTCATGGTTTTAACATGACATTCCAATGAACCTAGTGAATTTCACCAGTTTTATTTTTGCAATTGTTTTTGGAACCTCAAATTCATTCTGTTCTTTTGATCAGTTCTTCTCGTCTATATTATTGATATCTATGCTTGGCCTGTTGATTTGAGCCCAGTATAAATGTCCTTCAATTGTTTTATTTCCCTGCTCATTATTTTGACTTCATTGTCTTTTTGATAATCTACCTTTTGAAACACATTAATTTGAAAATTTCTCTATGAATTACAACTTTCAATGTTATAGTTTAACTAATATATATATATATATATATATATATATATATATATATATGATAAACTCTCCTGTTGTTTTCAACGTATGAGGGTCTTTCAGTTCAGTTTTTAATCCTGTCCCTGTCGCCTTAACTCTCTCGCCAGTTGACTTGTTGCTCAGATGGAATAGCAAAGAAGGAATACAGAACTGAACTGCAGACTATCCACACAAAAGATTTTTTTCGGGTGGTGAAGGCTTGTCTAGAACCAGCCACACTTATTGGAAGTGCTGATAACAAGGAGTTGGTGCAAATATTTGCCACAAATACAATGAACAACACCCCTCAAGTTTTATTATCATGGAGTTATACCTCTCCATTACTACCAGTGCACAGAAGAGTGCAGCACTTTTCAATGGTAATTTCACGTGATTTAACCTGCCTGCTGAAGTGGTTTACAAGGTTTAGTGCATGGAGATTTAGGGGATGGGTGAAGACCAATGTTGCCCGTCCATCTTAATAATAAAAACAGCAGCCGAGTAACAAATTTTTATGTATGTATTTATTAAATTGTATGTTCTATATATATATATATATATATATATATTTGTGTATTTAGGCAGCAATCTTTCTTTCATGCGCATTTCATTAAAAACGACTGACAAGGTGCTTTTATTTAGTTTTTTATATAATTTCTCGTGCGATCTAATAAAGTTTTTCTTTTCAGATGATAAATTATATAAAAACTGTCCGAATGTTCTTTTTATCCGAGCGCTTTCGGCTATACATTTAGCATTTTCAAGGATTATATTTGAACTGTTAGAATTAGAAATAGTTTGTTATATGTATGTTTTATACAATGTTTCATTTTTTGTTTCATTACATGGTCAAGATATTATGTCCATGTTCAAAGTTAATATTATTAAATGTTGGTTTGTTTGTTTTTATTAGTAAGGCTTCCATTATTTTTAGCCTTTTTTTGCAAGTGGATGATGCTATTATATTAGTGTTGTCGACAAGTATATTCCTAATAGTGTCCAGTAGGTCTCCATGAATATTTAAATGAGATCTAATTGAGCTATTGTCAGAAAGGTGTAGAGTTAGTCTGCGTGTTAAACAATTTGTAGTGTGGCCTATATAATTATTTACGAAAGTTGATTCTTGAGGAATACAATTCCTTAATGAGCATTTGAATTCGTAAATAATATTTGCTCTATTTAATTTTGTTGTAGGAGGTGAATTATTATTTTTAACTATAAGGTTAGAAGTTTTAAATTTTTTATAATAAATAATTAATCTAATTTTTTTGGTATTGTCGACTGGTGTTATGCATTTTTTTATAATGTTCTTAATTCTACATTCATCCTGTTTATAATTTTCATTCATCTGATTTTTATAAAAAATATTAATATTATTGTTTATGTTTCTATTCTTGCTGTTGCTATTAGTTACTTTGGACAAGAAACGCCTAAAGTGGAAATCCAACAATTGATTAGGAAATCCGTTATTAATCAGCGTTTGCTTTATATTTTTTAATTCATTAAAGAAAAGCGTGCGAGAGGATGAGTTCTCGTGCGCTCGCGTGAGGAAATTCTTAACACCTATTTTATATCTAAGCGGGCATTTGCTAGAGAAATTAAGATGACAAGAGTCTTTACTAGTTGTTTTTTTTAATTAAACAGAAGTTTTAAAAGTATTATTACTAAAATCGACAAGAACATCTAAGAAAGGAAGTTTATTTTTTTCATTAATTTCATAAGTAAAATTTAGGACAGAATTTTGTTGAAATGTAGTTTTCAGATTTTCTATTTCTTTCTTATAAACTAAATAAAAGCACCTTGTCAGTCGTTTTTAATGAAATATGCATATATATATATATATATAATCACTTTAAACATTAATTCTCCAAAAGAATACCAGGATGTAGACAAAGGAAGTTTAACTACCATACAGACACCACAATGGTTCTTGATAATGACTGCGATGATCAAAAGTACTTGAACAAAATAACAAAATATGAACTTCACATAGTTTATACACAACTTTGAGTACAATACTCAGCACCTTATTAAAAGATTGTGAAAAAAGACAATAAAATATTAAAAAGACAGACCTTGTCAGCTCTTTTTAATTACACTTGTTCTGATGAATATTTACTGCTTATATATATATATATATATGTGTGTGTGTGTACACTCAAACATTATTAGACTGGATACTTGTATTTGAAATAGATACCCCATTTTCCACTATTACAATGTTTGAAGTAATAACAATGTCAGATTAAAAATAAATCCATTAATTCTTTAAAAACACACACACACACACACACTTTATATATATATATATATATATTAAGTTATGCTATTATTTATGGGTAAAAGTGCTCAATATCAGAGACAGAGCATATGTAAATATAAAAGTAGACACTGATGTTAACACTGAGCGGCAACAGTCTGTTTCATGTTTGAATGCAATTTTCAGGCCAGATATACAAATTTCAACAACATGAAGAACATTTGCTCACTTTCTTTTATTAGGCATTAAATTATATTTTTCTAAAATAAAATCCTTACATTTGCCTTGATAAAATCCACATAGAACAAAATGCATTGGTTAGAATAATTTATACTTCTGTCTTTATTGACACACGCTTTTTGCAGATATGTTTTTGTCTGATTTTTACATGTATATGACAATTTGAAACATTTTTTGACAGTGAACTGGCATCATCAGAAAAAAATATTCTTTTTAAACATATTAAATTGAAGTTTCCCAAATTGTCTTATATATATTTACCATTTTGTTAGATTCTCATCCATTTTTATTTTCCCATGCAAGCACATACAAACAAAATATGTAAAAACCGATTGGATGTTTAAAATTTTATTGTTTTTGTTTAGTAAGAAAAACTAAAAAAAAAAAAAAAAAACTAAGGAAAAACTTGTTATCATGGCAACATTGCCACTTATAAATGCTGTGGTTAATTTGAAAATTTAACAGTTAATCTGTAATAGTGTGTTAAATAAAGCTAAGTCCAGTCCCTTCTCTTTTCACTTAATTAAAAATGATATCATCTTCTGTTGATAAAGCAGAATGCCTGGCTCATAAATTCTCTTCCAATTCTACTTTTGACTCATCTGGAATATCTTTGCTTGACTTTCCATTTGGAATTGAGTTTCTACTGTTTGATATGCACATAACTTTGTCCATGACTTCTGCTGTCATCTCTAAACTTGATCCCCACAAAGCATGTAGACTCAATGGTATTCCTGCAATTGTTTAACAGAAATATTCTCCTGAACTGACTCCTGTTCTCTCTAAGCTCTAAAATAAATGCCTTGTTGCTTCTTGGATCCTCCAATATATTGTTAATTGTGACAAGACATGGCTTGTTAATTTTAATGCCTCCAAAACTAAACTGCTCTATTTTAATCATCTTGGAGAACCTATTTTGCCTTCATGGCTGATGCTAACCTCCAAGAGAGTAACTCATTGTGCCTTCTCGGTCTAACATTTTCCACATAGATGAAGTGGAAGTTACATTGAATTGCTAGGTATACTGCTAGGAAAGCGGGTTCATTATGTTGTACTAGAAAAGTTTTTCTTTTTTTATAAGTCTGTTGAATATTATTGTCACATCTGGCCTGGTTCCTCTGCTATGTATTTAGAGATTCTTGATAAAATCCAAAGATAAAAAATCTGCAATGTCTTCATTCTGGTGAGCTTTTGCTCTTTGGTACCTTCATCATTTTACACTTGAAAGGGCTAGATACAACCATGAATTCTGGGCTAACAGTTTGTTCTCTTGCCCTTCTTGCTTTTGGAAATCTCCTCAGGTTTCTCACTTTCCAGTCAACTGTGATATTCAAAAATTTAAATGCAATGTCAATTGTCATTTTCTGTCTCTTTGAATCGTGGTCTTTTATTGTTCTCTTTCCCTAATAATGTTTTATCTCAGACTCTTTCACTCTCAGTAACCCATGTCTTTTAGTGGCTTTATCACTTTGCTTAGGGAGAAATGATTAAAACAAAAAGTATTAGCAAGAAAAGGTGAGAGGTTATAAAAACCTACTTTTTGATTAATTGAATTGGATTGTAATAAAAATTTATTAATTCAGTTCTGATTCAAGTATAAAATTTGATTATTTTAATATTATATACTTTATGTATTAGCTTGAAAAAGTGATATATTATAAAAACCTACATTAATCATATTTATATATATCATAGCTGATTCAATAATTTTTCTCAATGATCTATGATGTATAAATTTAACCATTTAAGCATATTTTTAAAATCAAAATGCTGGTTTCTATATTGTATTGGGAAGAATAAAAAATTTAATGTAGCTTTTGTTCATAGATGCATTTTTTAAGTTGGTTGTGTTATATCAATATAAATTTTGTCACATTTACTACATGGAATTATATATATATATATATATATATATATATATATATATATATATATATATAATCATTTTTTTAAAGAAATTTTCTATGGTACAAACAACAAACCTTGTATTGAACCCTCCTGTAGTTGTAGATCTAGAGAAAATTGTCCAGTAGAGTGTATATGCAGATCTACCAGGTTTATATATCAAGTGATCATTTCCCCCAAAGAAAATATGAAAACTTACAATGTTTGCATTGGAATTTCCACGGGGGAATGGAAACAGATTTTATACCCATAGGCACTCATTTTTTAACCCTAAACTAAAACACCAGACAACTCTTTCAAAAAAAAATTGGGAATTGAAGGCGAAAGTTTTGAGCACACAGATAGTTTGGAAAATTCTAGGTTCCGTATGTACTCCTAATAGTCTGAGATAGGTGTGACTTATGTTTAGAAGAGAAGATTAGAATAATAAAATACAATAATCAAAGCCAACTATTAAATCAGAGGAATGAATTAGTGTTAAAATGTTGACAAATTCAAATTTCCATAATATAGGTTTAAATTAATTAGCTGTCATATTTCCATTATATTGACTCTCCTCTAACTCATCAAAAGGTGACAGTATAACTAAAACTCTAATTTCTATATTTTATTCTCCCCATTCTATACCCTCTTGCATTATATTAATTATAATTTATAACTTTCCCTTACTTTAAAATCTCCCCCCCCCTACTCTCTTTCCATTAATCCCTTACATCTTTTTATCTATATATTTTAAAGTTATTTTTAAACCCCTTTTTATTCCTCTTAATTTTAAATTAATATTTCATTTTTCATATAAACCTAAATTAATATCATAAGGTTAATATTTGGGTTTAATTTTATAAAACTTCTTCCTTTTAAGACAAATATCTTCCACCCTCCCCTGATCTCTGTCTCATGCTTTTCGTCTGACTGAAACATTGAAATAGATAAATTCTGTATTAGCCTTTTGGCAGGCTGATTTCTTTTAGCTTTCACAGTTAAATTCTATTAACCGCCAACTGTCTAGACATGAACTCAGTCCACACCGGGGTTAAGACAGTCGACTGATATCTTTGTCTGCCAAAATAGACTATACCCTATATGAGGTAATTTTGGATTTTATTCTTTCTTAATTATATTGCTCTGTAATAATAAAAATACATTGAGCTCTTTTTGTGGATCAGTTTTAATATTTTATATTACTAGGATCCACTTGGTTATTTGTTACCTGTGTGTGTGTGTGTGTGTGTTAATCATGTTTTCTTGATCCTGTTTTAATGTCTCTTCATTAATGAATCTATAATTCATTATAATGATTCCTATCTAGTTTCTATTCTTGATATTTGGTCACAATCTTTGAATTCTATTCTAATTCTTGTGATTTTTCCTTTTACTCTTCATTAAAAAGGAAGTATTTTATGTTATAAATGAATTAAATTACAAACAAATAAAATTGACATTTTATTCAACTAATAAATTATTTAATAATAATAAAACCTGTGACAATTCTTTCAATTGAGGAATAAAGCATAAAATAATCTTATATTTTAATAATACTGGGAAAAATATTTTCATATGTTTAAGTTTAAAATCCACTTAAAATTATTTCATTGTATGAATTCCATGTTGACATTTATTAAAAAAGAATTCATTCATTTTATTCATTTGAATATAAATACAGAAATTTAGAAAATATTTAAAGTGAAAAGAACAAATTTCTTTGATATTGATTTACTAAGATTGTTAAACGTGAATTCTGATAATTATAATTTGCCCAATCATAAAACCTGTGACATGTTTCTTCCTCAAAATTCTCACATACATTCTTTTTTAGCAGAGATGAAAGTTTAAAAATTTGTTTAAAAAAAAAGAAAGAAAAAAAGTAATGAGTTCTCTCCCCTGTGTAGTAGGCACGCTAACTATTCTATATTTAAGAAAAGCAAATGGGGATCTTTTGTCACAGATCTCGAAGAAAACGAAAAAAAACCAGGAATATAAATGTTCACATTATTAATAATAAGAGAATAATAAACAACAAATATCACCTATTTGGAGAAAAAGTTGACAGTCTACAACACAATTGGAAAAGTTGACAGTCTACAACACAATTGAATACTATAAGTTGACTGAAAAGGAATTAAAAAAAACAAAGAAGCAGTTCAGAGTAATGCACTTGTTTTCGGCCATGTAAATTTTTTTCTACATGAACCAGAGGTTATTCTGAAAAATTGTAATGGGACATTGATATTTAAACTAAATGTAGTGGTTAGACTTATATATATATATATATATATATATAGTCCTTCTACTACTGAAGAAGTAGAATTCAAGTAGGGAACATTGAACATTAATCATCCAAGTAGAAAAAGTCATACAAATAGGAATTATACTTTATCATACAAATAGGAAGAACATAAGAGAACACAGAATAATGTTATTTTCTATGTAATATTTTTATTAATTATAAACTTCTTTTTAAAAAAAATATTTTCATGTTTTTCATATTTGCACCATGTTAATTTGATATTGAAGAATATACAAAATCTCAGCAAAATATTTAAGACAAAAATTTCAAAGAATAAATCTTACTGTTTTCTATGTCCTTTTTTTTGTTTTTAATTCTCTTATTAGCCTTGTAAAGTTTTCAGATAGAATGTATCTAAAGATTACCATATTTTTTTCTTTTTTAATTCCCATTTTAGTCTTATGGTGATAGAGAAATAAATAATAAGACCAAAATTTTATTATCTGTAAAAACAGACGAATAATCAGAATCACCAGGCCACAAAGGCGTATTTTGACCAACCAATTAGAAAGTTTCATAACCAGGATATAAGAAAGGAAATAAACAAATGACAACAAGGAGACCAAAATTTCACCACTTCTAAAAATAAATAGTTGAACCAACTGATCAGAAAACTTTCACAACAAGGATATAAGGCTGTGAACCATTAACTAATGGGAAGTTGATCACACTTTTCAAAGTGGATCTATTGATGTGTATATATCAGATGGAAAAATAACCAAAACCAGAATTGAATTTGTTCATTCTCCAATGCTGTGCTTATTGTAAAATACCCAGAGACAAAATTATATTTGCATGATGAGCCAGTAACCTTAGATGGGTAAACCATTTACTAATTTTAAAAACATATACTTTTTTTACCACCTTTTAAGCAACCTACTGCTACATCTGAAAACATACATTTTCCTTCACCCACATTGTTAAGGTGGTTGCTACTACATTTGAATACAAACAACCATACATACATACATACATGCATTTACTTCCTCTAGGACACTTTTTCTCTCTATCACTTGTATGCACCAGGACTTGAACAATATGCACCCAAATCAATTATACCAATATATGGTGGGAACAGACGTTGTCACAAGATAAACAATTCATCCTTAACAGATAACTTCCTAATTACCATAGTTTTCATAAAAAATATATGTAAAGATTATCATATATATTTTTTTTTAATTCTCATATTAGTCTTATAGTGCTTTTAGAAAAAATATATATGCTGCATTGTGTTGGGTATGATTATTCTAAATGATGATCACAAATTATATAAAATTTTAAAGATTTCATAGAATTTTTCAAAATATAAACTTAGAAAAAGTTTTGATGCTGTGTATATCAAAACTTAAAAATAACATTTAAACAAAAATTAAAAATCTCTCTATTCAATCCATTTCCTAAAAAATATTGTGTATATTAAATATCCTGGGATTTTGTCTTTTTGCATAACTTTTGCTCTTTGGAGAAACCATCATGTAACTCAGATTATCCTTTCTTTCTTTTTTTTTTTATGGAATGTGTGTTTTTTGTGGTTTCAGTATATTTAGTAGGTGTAAAAGGAAGCAGAAAATCCCTTTTTTAAGAAAAGAAAATAAAAAAATCTGATGGCAGGTTCTATGGTTTGAAACAAAAAACTTGTATTTGGTAAATTTTGATAAGAAAATAAGAGTAAAAAATGAAACAAAAAAAAATTTTTTTAAATAATGAAAAGAAATGCAAATAATAGGAAGTGAAAGAATGGAATGAAATACAAAAGTTTTTGAAATCTGGAAAGAAAAATAACCAAAATAAAAGAAACAAAAGAATAATAAAGAAAAAAATGAAAGAAGATGGGGAGAAAAGAATGAAAAAGATGAGCCTTTGAATAAAAATGCATTGAAGAGGAAAATCTACAAAAAAGGGGGATACATTAATGAAGGTTCTCGTTCAATTGATTGTTGAATACTTGAAATAGAAGAACTATATTTATCTAATTGTAAGCAAATCAACAAAGGCTTTTTCCTTTGTATTGTTAAAATTATCCATTTGCTTGATAGCAAATCATTGGAGTAAAAAAGCTACTTAAATCTTTTCAGTATACATGGCTACAGAAGCCTTGAATCTATAAAAATGGGTCAGAATGAAGCCAAATTTGTTCTAAAAAGAGAAATCTAGTATCATTTATTTTACATAGTTGGTTCATTCATATGTATTCATTCATTCATTCATTAATTCTTACTGTAGTGACAGAAAACTTGGTACAACAAATACACTGTTTATATCAGAATCAGAGCTAATAGAATGCTATGACAGATCAGGATGATACATTAAGTTCATACAAAATATGGAAAATGGCTGATTACATTCTAGACAACACAGGATCTTCATACTTTTGCATTGCCAATTGTTAATTCTTTTTTTTATTTATTAGAACCTTCATGGGTTTTTAGGCCTTCATCTTATTCAATGCCTTCAGAAAGTAAGTCACTTTCAACAGGTTCCTCACCAAGTTTGAAGCATTGTTACATAAATTTTTATCTGGGTTTCATTCAACAAATAATCCCTGAAAACCTTATTTAAGTAATTTCTGCAGATAAATGTCCATGTTTCAAACAAAATTTTACTGTAAACCCAGTGGTCACACAATATACATACACAATCACTACTGATTGTGTAACTCTGTAGGAGAATGTCTGTTTATGCATATGCAGTAAGGTGTTATAATGAATACAGCCATATTTTTTGTGTGCATATTTTAAGATGCAGATGTAAATGTTAGCATTCTCATATCTGTGTTAATATGCAAATAACAATATTTAGTCTTGTCCTTTTTTTATTGCGATTTTATTTGAATTTTTCTATAAATTTATCCTGACATTATTCATCCTTAAGTTTTGTCTAATTCGGAGATTCTTTCAATGAATGGAAGGATGCATATCTACCTTTTATTGTCTAAATGAATTTATTGTTTCACACTATCGTGAATCATTTTAAAAACTTATTTTTCAAAAGAAGAAAATATCACATTCAGTACTTTATTGAAGAAGTGGTCGAGGGGGGAAAAGGTACCTTATTGAAGAAGTGGTTGAGGGGGAAAAGGTACCTTATTGAAGAAGTAACAAGTACCTTAATGGTGAAGGCTAAATGTACCTTATTGAAGAATGGGGTGAAAAAATAAAAGGTACCTTGTTGAAAGAACAAATACCTTATTGAAGATGATGTAGAAAAGAAAGATGAAATTATTAAATAGCTTGAATCCGATCTTGATTTGATTTTCCAAGCCAGTGCAAAAAAGTTCTTAACATAACCAAGAAGGGATTTTATAAAAATTAATCAAATTTTGGAAAGTCTAACTTAGAACCTTTCAGTACCTCATCTTATTTACATGAACATGAATTTTATCTCTCAATGTATCTATAAGGGGGTGCTAAAATGTTCTCAGCCTGACACATTTTCCAAATCAGTATTGTTTGGTCATTGAAAAAATGTTTTTTGTGAAGTGGGTCAGCCAGAATCTTTTTATCACCCCTCTTGTATTTATCTCAGATTATATCTTTCGATTTATCACTTATATAGCATTTATAATGTTTTCTGATTATATATCATACTTTTTACTGTTAATTGATGATTAATCACTCTGTAGTAATTAAAAACCATATTCATGGACTTTACATTTCTTATATAGTGAAAGACACCTTGTCTAGATAATAGACTCTCCCATCTATTATAAGTAGGAGTCAGTAGTAGTCGAGAGAAGAGGAAGTAGTCAGCGACCACAACTCGATTACTCTGCGTAACACTTTATTACAAGTTCCTAACGTTTCTGTACGTTTAACCTATTTAGGACGCCTTTCGTCCGAATACAGTTTTCACTAAGGAAATAACTCCACAACAACTTTTGGCGACAAAGATTCGCACTCATACGGAGGAAGAGAAAAAAAAAAATTTGTTCGCCAATATAACTTTTGGCGGCAAGAATTTGCACTCATATGGAGGAAGAAAAAGTTTGTTTGCCACAAATAACGTGGGCAACAAAGTCTCGGATTTACACTTTGAAAAAAAAAATGGAGGAATGCAAAAGTCTATTCCAGGATTTTTTAAAGTTCCAATTGGAACAACAAACAAAAATATTAGAACAACAAAATACATTCCAGATGCAATTACAGGAGGAAACTTTCAATAGACAAATGCAATTCCAACAGAAAATGGAACAGATGCATGGGGAGTTTCAAAGCAAAATTCTGGAAATAACTGAGAACAGGAAAGAGAAAAGTCTACAAAATGATTCTTTCCCAGAGAATACAATATGGAATTCAATTGAAATATTCATGTACAGTCCAGACGAAGAGATAACTTTTGAAGAATATTATAAAAAATATACGGACGTATATAATGAGGACTGCCACTTGTGGTCTGAAGGAAAGAAGGTTAGGCTTCTTTTAAGCAAATTAGGAACTGCTGAGCATAACAAATTGGTAAACTACATTTTACCGAAAAAAAACTAACGAGTTGACATTTACCGAGGTGGTAAATATATTAAGTGAGTTATTTAGTCAAAAGACATCTTTGTTCCACAAGAGGTGGAAATGTTTGAATTTGATAAAAGATGACGAACATTACTATATAACGTACGCAGCCAATGTGAATAAGCATTGTGAAGAATTCAAGCTAGCAGAGTTAAGCGCAGACAATTTTAAGTGCTTAGTGTTTGTTCAGGGGCTGGTAGCGGAAAAAGATGCAGAGTTGAGAAAATTAGTACTGGCAAAATTGGAAAGCAATCCAAGTATTACGGTACAGAAATTTGGCAGAAGACTGCACAAGATATGTTAGCGTAAAAAAAGACGCAAAAAAGATAGAACAGTCTGGCGTTTCGCATGTAAGGAAAATTCGCTACAAAGAAGAAAGTCAGTCTAACAAAAAGAATTATAAAATTGCATATTATCAAGCAAAAAGTAAGATACCAGAAAAAAACAAACAAAAATGCCCAAAGCCATGTTTTGCTTGTGGTGAACTACACTGGTACAGATATTGCAATTTTAGGAATAAAAAATGTTTCAACTGTGGAAGAGTGGGGCACAGAAGCACACATTGCCGTTCAAAAAATAAAGGCAATAAAATAAGAAAACTAAAGTCCAACGAGGTAAACGATGGAGTAACTAGAATATTTGTTACTGTCGAAATAAATAATAAAAAAATAAAAATGCAACTTGACACTGGTTCGGATCTCTCTATCATAAATTTGCATACGTGGAAGAAGTTGGGGAAACCAACTTTAATAAAGACAAAGAAAATCGCGAAGTCAGTGATGGGAGAAAAAATACAATTTATTGGAGAACTTGTTACAAACGTCACGTTAAATAAAAAAACGCAAAAAGTTAAACTATTTGTCATGGAAAATACCACAAACTTACTTGGTACGAAATGGATAACAGAATTTCAATTATGGGATCTACCGATAAATTCTTTCTGTTACAAGGTAGAAAGTTTAAACTCCTAAGCCCAAAAATTAATAAAGAAACTTAAGGAAACATTTCCTACTGTTTTTTCTCTGGGGTTGGCAACGTGTACCAAGATGGAGGCAAAATTCTTTCTAAAAGAAAACACTCGGGCGGTATTCAAAAAGAAAAGGAATGTTCCGTTTGCCTCAATGGAACAGATTGATAAAGAATTGGACAGATTAGAGAAATCCGGTGTACTCAAAAAAGTTGACTATAGTGATTGGGCAGCTCCGATGGTATACGTTAAAAAAAAAGTCTAAAGACATTCGTGTTTGTGCGGATTTTTCAACGGGGTTAAACGCGGCACTCAAAGACTATAATTATGCTCTACCAACAGCGGAAGAAATATTTGTGAAGCTTAATGAAGGCACAATATTTTCGAAGATAGACCTCAGCGATGCATATCTGCAAATACCGGTAGAAAAAGAAACGTCTAAACTTTTGTGTATTAACACACATCGGGGTCTGTATAAATTTAACAGACTACCTTTTGGGATTAAGGTCACCCCCACCATTTTCCAACAAGTAATGTATTCGATGTTGGGTGGTTTGGATTTTGCTGTAGCGTATCTGGACGACATCCTCATGAGAAGTACAAGTATTGCAGAACACGTGAAACATGTAAATGCAGTAGTTTCCAGAATACAGGATTTGGGATTTAAACTCAAGGAAAGTAAATGCGAGTTTTTTATGGAGAAAGTGAAATATCTGGGGCAGAACATCGATAAGAATGGTAGAAGGCCAGACCCAGAGCGAGCAGTGGCTATAAAAGACATGCTGTCTTCGAAAGATATTACCACATTACAAAGTTTTTTGGGATTAGCTAATTATTACCAAATATACATCCCTAAAATGTATGATCTGCGGGAACCATTAAATGAACTATTAAAGAAAGGAAAACCCTGGAAGTGACTAATGAATGCCAGAAAGCATTTGTAAAGATAAAGGAAGTGTTAACCTCGGAATTATTTTTAACCCATTACAATCCGGATTTAGAAATCATAGTAGCTTGCGACGCAAGTGCGTATGGAGTAGGAGCGTGTATTTTACACAAAATGACAGATGGTCAAGTAAAACCAATTGCTCATGCTTCTGGAGCACTACTTTTGGCTGAGAAAAATTACTCTCAGATAGAGAAAGAGGTGCTAGGAATAATATTTGCAGTAGCGAAATTTCACCATTTTCTCCATGGTCGACATTTTAAGCTACAAACCGATCATAAGCCTCTAATTTCGATTTTTGGATCGAAAAAGAGTTTGCCGAAGCATACAGCAAACCGACTACAAAGATGGGCTACAATATTGGTAAATTATAACTTCAGCATGGAGTACATACCATCCAATAAATTTGGCTATGCTGATGGGCTGTCAGGTTAATTCCTAAAAGGAGCGAACCATTAGAAGACACTGTAATTGCCTCATTGAAGTCAGAAGAAGAGGTGAAATTTACTGTGTGTAATGCAGTTTGGGAACTTCCGGTAACTCTAGAAAAAATAAAAGAAGAAGCCACCAGGGATGAGTATATCTTGAAAGTAAAAGCAAAAATAGCCAAGAGGGACCAGTACACAACAAATGTGTTTTCGCTTTGCGATACAGAATTGTTATATAGAGAACATGTGGTGATTCCATACACACTCCAAAAACAAATATTAAAGGATTTTCATACTGGTCATCCAGGCAGCACTAGGATGAAGAGCCTAATGCGAAGTTTTGTTTATTGGCCGAATATGGACAGGGACATTGAGAACACAGTGGCAAAATGTAAAGGCTGTGCTTTGGCTGCAAAGGCACCCCCAGTAAAATTTAATCCCTGGCCAAAAACAGACCTACCATGGTCTAGGTTGCATGTGGATTTTGAAGGTCCACTGAATGGATACCATTACATCATAGTAGTGGATAGTTTCTCAAAATGGCCTGAGATACAAAGGATAAGAAAACCGACGACGCAAAGTACGAAAAACTTCCTGCTGGAATTGTTCGCAAAGTTTGGTGTTGTAGACACAATTGTGACGGACAACGGAAGTCAATTTATGTCGAAGCGATTTAAAGATTTCTGCAAGGAATACAATGTCGAACATGTTACCACAGCTCCATATCATCCAAGATCAAATGGGCTAGCTGAAAAATTTGTCGGCACTCTTAAAAGAGCTTTAAAGAAAGCTAGGGAAATACCTGCAGATGAAGCCCTACAGAAGTTTCTACAGGTATACAGACTTACCCCAAATAACGCAACACCAGTGTCACAATCGCCAGCCGAGGTGATGTTTGCATGTCGGGTAAGATCTGTCTTTGACAAATTATTACCAAAAAAGACAAAGCCAGCTACAGAAAAATTTATTCAAGTTAAGAAGTACAATCCTGGTGAAAAAGTATACTTTAAGGTATACAAACAGAATAAATCATTCTGGGAGTGTGGAAAAATAGAAAAGCGGATTGGCAACATGATGTACTTCGTGAAAGGTGAAAACTTCACGTGCAGACCAGACGTCAGACGTGGTTGACAGTGCTCCAGTTGAAGAAACACCTATGGAGGTGATTTTTGATCTTCCAACACCAGCAACGATGTTACCTAAGATACACCGATCCAAGAGAAAAAGAATGGCAACTGACCATTTAAAAATGGATCCAAAACGTAGGAAATACGCTATGATGTTGCTAAAAAAATGAAGTTTTTTGTTTTTTGTTTTTTTTTCTCTTCTTTTTCTGTAAAAAAATAAAATAAAATAAAATAAAAAAAATTAAGAAAACTTTTACTCCTACGGAGTAACGTTTTAGGAGGGGAGTGTTATAGTGGAAGACACCTTGTCTAGATAATAGACTCTCCCATCTATTATAAGTAGGAGTCAGTAGTAGTCAAGGGAAGAAGTAGTCAGTGACCACAACTTGATTACTCTGTGTAACACTTTATTACAAGTTTATGTAATGTTTCTGTATGTTTAACCTATTTAGGACGCCTTTCGTCCGAATACAGTTTCCACTAAGGAAATAACTCCACAACAATTTCCAACCAACAGAAATATAAGATGAAAAGTAGCGAGGGATATAAAGAGTTAAGGAAGGAGGTAGCTGAAACATTCCATCTGATACAATATCTTCTTGTTTAACGAAAATCACCAATACAAAGAAATATTATTAGATATGATTTTATGATAATTACATAAATAAAAATTATTTCTCTTTCAGCTTAAAGAGAAAAAATAACTCTGCAATAACATTTATTAGGAGTTTTCCTTCTGTTTTTTTAAATGCCACATCCTTTCAGTGCATAGGCAATCATGGCTCTCTACAGATTCTGTTTTTTTATTAGCTGTGAATTGCCATGACTTCTTTAGAAAGACAGTCAAGTTGTTTTCGATTGTCTTCTGTGTTGTTTTTGAATTCAGAGTAGTCTTTTTCTTGGATTAGCTACCAACTAAGGCTTTAGAACCAATTTTTAACCAGCTATTTAGCCCATAGCTATGGGGAGAAAAGATGAACTCCTACCTTTCCAAAATGCATTTGTGTGAATCCAACAGATGAGGCAGCAAGTTGAACTTGGCTCACTGATTCCAATTTCCATACCAGTGACCATAATGCTAGCCATTGTAAAAATTTCCAACACAAGCAATTTTTTTCAGACAAGAGTATTATACAAGAGAAAACATCAACAATACAAATAATTCAGCAATGCACAAATCTTTTAAAACACAAATAAAGTTCCTGTGAAAATTTTTGAGATTATATGGTTTGCTATTTGGACCAACCTGTTCATTTTGATTGCCATACTCACACCTTTTTCACCATTGTACTCTCTAGCCCTTTCCAGATGTCTATCATCATAACCAGGAACCTTCCTGAACTTTTCAACTGAAATTTTTGTTCAACCTGTTGAAGTAGATTGTTCTCATTCCACTTTTCATGCTTAAGGATATTTCATATTAATGCTCACTAGGCCATGGGTTAAACAGCAACATAGACTAGGCCCTCTAGCCTTGGCAAGCAACTAGTCTAAAAGAAGAATTACTCTGAATTCAAAACCATCATGAAGGCAATGAGAAACTTCTTTTATTTGCTGTGTCACTTTAGGATATTGGTGATCATGGATCTCCACAATTTCCTGTCCTTTATAGCTCTTAATAAAGTTTGTCATTTTATCTCTTCTAAACCTTGTTTTGCCATCCATAGGTAGGTTATGCATTGCTTTCTTCTGTCTTTCTTGCTTTCAATCTTTTCCGAGCCCTATTTTCACATTGCAATTTATAGAAAAGGAACCTGTGGAAAGATAACCATAATTGCCTACATTATGAAGGGACATGCCATTTAAAACCAATTTAAAAAGAAAAAAGTTTGATTGGTATATCTTGAGTCTTTCAAAAGCACTATAGATAGAATACCTACCCTATTTCTAATTTACTAATTCTTCCACTGCTGTGGCTGTAATCAAATTTCCTTGCAGCCTGCCAGGAATTACAGACTGAATTCTTAGGAAGCTGATATATTTGACTCGAGTAAAAATAACCGAATTATTTTGTTTAGAAAACACAAGCTAATATTGATTCTTCTTTTCAATTGCACGAGTGTTCTATTAACTGTACCTTGGCCTTGTTTCTTTGCTGCTTTTACAATAAGAACTGGAAACACATTTTCTATAGCTTCTGCTGACTTATTTTGAAAGTCTATACTGCACTTGTCTCTGTGTTGACTTGATTACTTTGCTGTTTTATACAAAGTGGTTAAGATCTCATCCACATGCCTGGGATTAAATATTTCAGTTTGGTTGAATAAATATTTTCTACTTTTTAAATATTTCTTAAGTTTAGTTTATCATGACATCAAGGAAAATAGGAAGATTGTATTGTGTCAAACAAATGAAGAAGATTTGATTGCTTTGAAAAATAGATTTGAATACTGACCACCAGGGGGAAATGTCTAATTATCAAATAGGACAAACTAATTTCATTTTTAGTTTTATTTTGTTTTACTTGAAAGTCAGCAAAATCCTTTGAAAATTGTATTTTTTTTTGTTCAGCTGATGAAAAAAAAAAATAAAAAAAGACTTATATAAACCACCCTAAAGTTTTAATGTAAAATGTGGTTTGAAAGATTTCATTTTTCTTAGAAGAAGCATCCAAATGGGCAAACCAGATGATGTAAGTCTGTTGTAAATTTATTTTGCAAATGATGAGCTTTCAAAAACACCCAGAAAGCTATAAGATTTTGTTATTTTTTATGAGTGGAATGGTGAGAAGGGGGAGGGAGAAAAAAACAAAATAAAATAATTCTTTTAATGATACAAAGATAGTTTGAATGCTTGTCAAATGTGTACAAGCTGAAAGAAGTATTTGTTGAACATAATTAGTTAATTGACTTTTTATTCTGCAGATCAAGTTTGTTTTCTTGAATAGATATTTTTTCTGCTGTAGATAAAAGTCTATGCATCTGTTGTCAATAAAATACAAAGGGGAATTTATATTAAGAGAAAACAAAAAGGTATGTGGGTATCATTGATTTCAGTACAAAAGAGATACATTGTCAAGAAAGCCTTTTTTCCACTTTTAATTTTCTTTTTAAATATGTTTCTTATTTTTGTAACATTTCCTTGTTTTTCCTTGTTTCTTATTTTCCTTTGTTTTTGTTTTAAACTATTTTTCCTTTGTGTTTATGAGGGAAGAGCTGGAGATTTCTTAAGTTTTTGTACCCACCACCATTTCTCTCATTCTTCTTATCAAATCTCATTTTATATTTTTCTCTACCCATTATATTACAAATGAGAACAAAAGAAACAGATCCTCAATCACAGCTTTTCTTTCTATTTGTCAACAATGCCTCCTTTCTAAAATATAAACTGCAGATTTCTAAAGAACTGGAGCAAATTTATATAGAAGTGAAATCTGCATTCTAGACATAAAGTACCTTAAGCTCAGTTGAGGAATTTTTCCAAATACAGAACCTAATGAGAGAGAAACAGTATCCATGGAGTTTAAAAATGTTATTGGTTATTTTCTCTTCCTACTTGTCAGATTTTTTTCTTCTCTTCCTCATTCTTCTAATTCTTTGCTCTTTCTTTTGTCTTGATCATATATTCAATTCTCTCCCTCTTATTTAATCCTTTCTTTGCTTCTCTTCCACTCTCATGTAACCCTTCTGCCCCCTTTTTTTTTCTAACTCTTCAACAATGATCACACACACACATACACACACACACACACACACACACACATATAGTATTTATAAGAAGAATTGCTGGTCTTTTCACTATTCAAATGCTTTCTAAACCTTGGCCTTTGTCTATCCTACAATAATAAAAATGGAAATTTCCATTATACATTTAGTGTATGAACAAATATAGCAAAAATGGATTAAAAAAGTTGATTGTTTACTATTCATCTATGTTCTACTAGAAAACTATCAATTTCAGCAATGTTTCTTTATGGTAGAAACAATATTCATATTTTGTCTCCCCTCACAGAAGAATTTGTAATAGACAACCTCAAAGAAAATATCTTGCTGTATATCCATAAACTGTTTTTTTTTTTTTTTTTTAATTTAAAAAAAAATTAATCTGTATTTATTATTTTATCATTAAATTTTCCTGTGTACTTGGGATGTTATGGTCATTTAAATTTATCTGGTTGCTCATAAGAACAAATAATTTTGTGTTTATTTTAGCATGAAAAGAAATGTTGTTTTTCTATATTCATAAATTGTGTATTGTTGGATCTCTCTAAGTGCCATATCTTTTCAGGATGTAAGGAATTATAGCTCTTTACTGCTTCCTTTTAATATCAGTAATGTCTGCACATCGCCATCATTATTTTCAGCAAAGATAGTGATTTCCTGTTGCTGACTCTTTTCTTTTAATTCAATATTGTCCTCTTAGACTGGTTGCCAGTCTGTTCAGCTATTTAAGCCATAACTAGAGAGTAGAAGAGATAAATTCTTTCTTTTCTCAAGGTCAGTAGTGTGAAGTGAACTCTCTCAGCTGGAATTTAAGTTCTGCTTGTTAATTCTATTTTTTGTATTGTTAACTGCTTGTCCACCTGCATTTATTATTGTTGTATAATAGAATGAATCATCTTTTAGGCAACTGAAATATTATTTTAAATTTAAATTTAATAAATCTTACAAACATTATTGATAAAACCTTATTCTGTATACATTTAGAGTATTTTAAATCTTTTCAATCTTAAATATCATGTACTTTGTATCTACAAACAATTAATTTAGTAAATTGTTAGGATACTCATTTTGTGTTATTTGGGGTTTACTTCAGGGCACTCACCTTCACTGTAAATCATGCACAGCAACTTGTACTGGATTACATTATAGCAGCTGCAGTAAGTTGACCTGACCTCTTGGAAAAAGTGGATTTATGACCCCCCCCCCCCAACATTTTACCCTGAATTTTGATACTTAGCATCTCTTTTTAATTTTTGTTTGGTCATTTTGCTTTTGTAGTATTTCTCAGGTTTTGATGTGGAGTGAATCAGAAAGCGATCTAATTTGAAGCAGAGTAAAACAAAGATGTAGGCAATCCTTTTATTTATTATCTTTGAATTGCTATTCTTGGGAATGGTTTCCCATGGTTTTGAATTTAGTTTTCCTTCTCTTAGATTGGTTGCTACCTAAGGCTAGAGAACCTAGTCTACCCTGTTATTATTTAACCCAGAGTTGGGTTAAATATAATAACAAAAATAATAATAGAATAGCCAAAAAATAAACAATGATTTATTTCCAAACTGACTTATTATAAATAATTTGTTTTACGACTTGTTTATTTTATTTTCCAGCAAGATCAACTTTCAGATATACAGTTTGAAAAAGTTATTTTTCTATTTAGTTAAAAAGTTGAACAGTAATGAGATAAAAAAATTAACCTGTTAATGGATCATCCCAGTATAAATATTTTATTATTATTATTATCAGAAAATATTAGACTATATGACATGATGGCAAAATAAACAAAATAGGATCTGATTTGAGTGCAGTATGGGAAAATTGGCATGTATACACACTATAGCTTTGGCTTGTTTAGTATAGAAAAATATTTTTGCCAAGCACCTTTTACATAATTTGTAAATGTAGAAGTAAATACACAAAAGAATTTCACTGGAATTATATAATCAAACATAGGTGTATGTTCTAACAGAACATCAACTTTTGATTTAAAATTGATTGAAAACTATCTGGATATCCCATTATGTTTTAGAGCAAAAACAAGTCTTCCCTGAACTTCTTTCAATATTGGTTTGAGAGATCAGTGCCACAAACCAGCATTACAATTTTAGCTATTTCTGAAATAAATGTGAAGTTTTTATAGCTCTTAAAAAGCAGACCAAATTCTCCACTTGCTAGCAAGGATTTTAACCATGTAAATAATTATATATTGTATATATAAATCTTTTCAGGTGACAACATTTGTGCTTTATAGATGAAATTTGGTAAATTATGGATATTTGCATTGTGTAGGTATTTTCATTTTTATAAGCTGTATGAGGATACTTAAAAGTTCTCAGCTCAAACCAATTCCCCAAATCTGACCAAATGCCTAAACATCAGAATTTCTTCTGGAATCCCTTTTTGGTAGGGACAAGAACTTTCAATACCCTCTTGTATATATTTATTGAAGAAAAAGAAAGAAAATAGAATTAGCAAAAAAAAAATATGATCATGATTTTTATATTACAAACTCTTAATTTAAAAAAGGAAAAATATAAACTAAAATATTGAACAGGAAAAATGCTTTCTAAAAGCTGAGCAAAGTATTAAAAAACAGGAAAATATTGTTAGAAACAAAGAAAAGAGTACTTAGCTGTTATGTAATATCAGTCCTCCTATATGGCAGTGAATATTGAACAATCTCATCACAGATGAAGAAGAGACTTTAAGCAACAGAAATGTGGTTCTACAGAAGGATGCTGAGAATATGAATTGAACATGTGAGCAATGAAAGTTTTAGAAAAAAATGGGAATAAAAGGACACTTATACTTAAAATCAGAAAGAATTGAAATTTCTAAAGCACATAATAAGGAAAGAGGGTTTAGAAACTTTAACACTGACAGGATATATTAAAGGCAATAGAGATAGAGAAAAGCAGCATATAACCTCCCTAACAAGCTTATTTAAATGGCTGGCAGAACATGGATTTGGAGAGATAGCAAAAAGACAACATTTATTAAGAGCTACAAAGAACAAGAAATTGTGGAGAGCCATGATCACCCATGTCCTGAAGGAACACAGCATAAAGAAGAAGCCTACTTAATTCTCTTTGATGTACTCCCATTCACTTATTCCATCCTGTCATCTTTAGGGAGTGCCATCAGTAGTTTAAGCACATTCTCCTTAATTTCATCTACTGTCTAAAATCTCCTCCCTTTTTTTGGTGATTTATAGCTTTGAGAAAAACCAGAAGTTGCAGGAAGTTGAATATGGATTGTAGGGGGACTGTTAAACCTGATGTTTTTCTAAAAGAAGTCATAGGCAGTAAAGATATTCAGAATGATTAGATAATTTCTGGATAGTCTAGGAAATTCCCGGACTCTCAATTTCAGCCTGTATGCATTCACCATTTTCAGACATTTGGCTTCTTTGTTGAAAGAAATTCATGATCTGGAGATCATAAATTTCTTTCAACAAATTTCTGACCAAGTTTGAAGTAAAATTTAATCAAGACTTTATTCACTGAATCATCCACCAAAGCTGCCATTTCTATGGAGGAATGTCCAAATTTTAAGGAAAATTATGCATATTAACTGTGAATGCAACAGTCACTTAATATGCAAGCTCACTCAGTGACATCTTGCTGCCAATTAAATAACTCCATGGGAAAGTGTCTGTTCACATATTTGCTTTTAGTTAGCCCCTGATTACATTAAGTTATATTAAAGCTGCACAACCAGTTCTCAAGATATTCAAAATAGCTGTAGTGATTCCATATAGACTTTATATATAGATATATAGGTATTATTATTAGATATAGATATATAGGTTTTATTTCATAGATGGAATTAAGTCTGAGAAATGTGTACATAATATTTGAGTTGCAAGGAAGAAGTCTCATTGATTTTGATATTTGTATATTTGCAAAGATCATTAGAGCATTATAAACATTACTAAGGGGCACCTTGAGGCAGTGTAATGGTTAGTAAGCTTGTCTCACTAGAACAATTATGACTGAGTAGTGAGTTCGATCCTCACTAGGTGCCCCATCTAAGCTATGCTTGGAAAATCATTATAAATATTACTAAGTTTATAATATTTTGTGAAAATGTGTGAAACAAAAAGCAGAAAACTTTTTTTTTTTTATTGGCTGATTCAGAACATATGAAATTGGTGACGTGTAACTCAACAATAAAGTTAACTTTATTATTTATGGCTTAGAAATTGAATATAATATTTTTTTGCAGATTTTGACTCTAAAATTGATTTTATAGGTTTAAAATATATTTCATATTTAATGCTTGTTGTAAAGCTCATCAGATTCATAGAATTAGAACAATAAATAATATAAATAGATTTGATAAAATTAGATTCATTTCTGAATCTTACACAGTAAATTAAGGTTGAGGGTTATCCAGCATGTTGATTTTCTGAATAAAACTACTACTATTACATTGTGTAAAATTTAAAAACAATGGCAATAAAAACAAAAGCAGTAAAAAGCTTAGGATGTTCAACTAGACACATCAGACACCAGGAATTTAAAGTTAAGTGTCCCCACATCTTCCATGTTTCTCTTTGTATAATTATGATTGACATTTGTTATATTTTGTTTCCTTCCTTCAGTAAAAACATTTAGTTTGAAGGAGTTTTTTCAAAGGACAAAATCTATTATATAGGATTTTTTTCCATTTTTCTTATTCAGATCTAAAACTGGTAAGATAATTTTTTTATGCCCTTCAGTTCAAAAATTAAAAGTTGAAAGGTAAACTATTTTGATATGAAAAATCTCATATCTGCAAGTAAGTAGAAGTTGTTAATATTTATAGTGTTTTTAAAAAGAATCTAAGATAATTTTTAAAATTGGAAATATCAATAATATAAACAGTTATAGAATAAATGAAGAACTGTGCATGTCATATTGTCTGCTGTTTTCAATTTACAACAAAACAGCAGAAATTTTATTTACATGCCTTGTGGGTAAAAGATAAATGTAATATTTTTGTGTTTATTTTTCTTTGCTGTTCTTAATGACAGCAAATCATAATTTAATGTATTTTCTTTAGAAAGAATGTTAAGTGTTATATAAAGTGCATATCATTTTGTTTTTATTTATTTAATATTGCATATTATTCATCTAGGATTTCCACTTTGTTTTTATTTGTTTTTAATTTTAACAAAAGATTTAAAGTATAAAATCAATGTTTTAAGAAAACATGTTTATGCAAAGTAATAACATTCTTAAAAATTAGATAGTATTTCTTGAATTAGTCTTTTGCTGTTTGAAAATATCCTTTCAAAATTTATGTATTTGACATGAAAATGCTAAAATATTTTGTTTCTATTTTTATAAATGTAATACTTCAACTTCATTGCATTCTCCTCATAGTTTAAAAAAACAAAAAAGCAAGAAACTAATGTTTAAATAATCTGTCACTATTTTTACAGATGGCCAGAATAAGTGTGGGTTGTTGGGAAGAAAGAGACAAAATGTGATTATCCTAGGTAAAGGAAAATTCAATAAAAAGAAATAAATAACGCTTTACGTTTTTTGTTCAACTTCTCAATCATAAGTGACAAGGTTATAAGTGAAGAAAATTAAGTTTTACAAAATCTGTGATTGAGTATTTGTTGCAGTTGACATTGTAAATTTAAACTTCAGTCATTTTGTTTGTTTGATTTTGAAAGGAATGTGTATCTTTTCTTGTTACTTAAAATTCTTTTTCTCTTTGAGATTTGAATTGGTTGTCCAATTAAAAAGAATCTGACAGACAGTTCTGCTAAATAATTGCCTGTTAAACAAACATTTTTTGTGGTTTGTGGGTCATATACTCAGAGAAAAACTCTAGATACCCTAAAATAGTTTGCAAAAAGATAAAAAAATATTTTTGTTTGTTGTTGTTTTTGACAAGCTGTTTGGATGAATTGCAGAAAAAAATTCATGATTATCATTCACTAAAATATTTGTATTTAGTAAATGTAAAATTTCTGAAAAACATCTTGAAAAAGCAAAATACATAAGGTTAGTTTTGGAAATTGAAGTTGTTTGAAAACAAATATTTTGTGGGAAGAGCTAATCAATCATTTCATGAATGATTTATTTGTATTTTATTCATCATCTTTCTATTACATTTTGTTATATAGGAATAAATTATCGCTGCCGACACTTTTAACATAGACTGCCAGAGAGTAAGTTCAGACGATCCCATTATTGAATTAAGTAGACCACATGACCATAGGGGAAACACATATGTGGGAAGTAGCAGATGACTAGCGATCACTATTTCTATTCTATCTTCTATTACTATTCGGGCTGCTCTTCTCTACTCTATTCACTATACTATTTCTCTGTTCAGGTCACTATATGGATTACTGTTTGAGCAAATATTATCAAGCAAGAACTATTAGTGTGAGTGCTATTTGAAGGCGTCTGACACCAGCCATCTTCAACGGCGTACTATAATTGTATCTGTAATTACAAAGTCTCTACTACAACGAGCATTACAAAAGTATTCGTTGACATCACAAAAGTGTCAAATGAGTGTTCGTTGACATCACAAAACTTTTTATTTTACTAGTAGTATTAGTGTTCTATAAAAAGGAAAAAAAAGATGTCAAAACAATTGTCACTATTGTAAAATCATTCTCAGCTTCCATCTTTGAATTTCCCTATGAAAGCATCTTTTTTTCTTTTCTTTTTAACAATGGTAATAAATATACAATTTTTTAAATTTTAAATTTTTTTTGCAAGATTTGATGCACAGTTTTTTGCTATTATAGATTTTATACAGCTGATTATAAACCCATATGAATGCAAATCAGGTATATGGTCAAATTTAAAAGAATATAATTTATACATCAAATCTTTCCTTTATATTGTCTCTGATTTTTATTTTATTTTTTATTTTTTCTTCCTTTATTTTTCCCCTTTCCTTTATGCAAAATGAATGTTAAAAAAGAGTACATTTAAGGCTTACAGACAAATATAATAATAAATCTGATAATTTATTGCAAAACCCAAATCAACATACTGTCAATATTTCTAACCGATTTCCCACCAGCAGATTTCATAATATCCAACCCAGTAAAACTGTTCCCCCCCTTTTAATTCCTCTAAAACTTCACCAACCATCCAAATACTGTCAAGAATGCTGCTGCTATTTGGGCAAATCCAATAGAACATTAATGATGGCTCCAGGATTCTTGGCAGGATTTAAGTCAGATGAATTTATTCATTATCTGGTGAATCCTTCTTTTTATAAAAACAAAATCACACTTTTTTACAGCTCTAAACTTGGAGTCTGTTTTTCCACAATCAGCCTGCTATCAAACTCTACAAAAACAATTAAATATTTGTTTGTATATAACTTTCTGAGGTGTGCACAAATCATGTTGAAAACCTTAGCAAAAGCTGATAAAATCATGTGCACTATTGTCAAAAGTGTTTGGTTTTATCAAGAATAATAAGTCGCATATCATTTATAGTGAAGCATCCAGAGGAAAAAAAATGTCTTCTGTTGTTTTTTATGAAAAACACTTTAATTCTGAATGAATTTTCTTTAATAATCATTTTAAAGTTATTCTTAAAACTGGATTGTTTTTTCAAAAATCTAATTGCTTTTTCATTCCATGTGTAGGGTACAGTGGGAATGTTAACATTTTTATTCATTGTCTTTAATATATCTGTAAGAACTGAAAGTCATTATTTCCTTTCCTAACCATTAATAATAGAAAGAATAAAAGAACATTTTGCTGAAATCATAATCTTTAGTTTATTTAAAAATACAACTCTGTTTGCAGCATTTATTCATAGAAAGTGGTTTGGCACAATTTTTTATTTTTTTCAATGACAGCTCTTTATTGATATACTTTAATCTATTCAAACTATTCACATCCTCATTATTACATGTTACTATAGACACAACGTTTCAGTCAAGTTCCATCTGACCATCTTCAAGTGTCCTTTGTTTGGCTGATATGGGATACATGTTGATTACATGTTGTTTGTATTTTTTGTCCTTATTGACTTTTACCTTTTTATTTTTTGCTTATTTACAATATTTGTCTTTTGACCCCACCTACGCTTTTCAAATCATTGTTGTTGTAATATTTGGTAAAACCCTACATTTAAATTTTACTCCTCACCTCTTTACATTTTAATAAACCCTTTTTCTATTGGAACTGAGTGAAAAATTTCAAATAATTAAAAAAAAAAAACAAGGTGATGTGGCTGTTATATGTTCATTCATTTTGAACCTTTTTGTCATTTTTGTTTTTCTCACAACATTTCAACTGCTTCATTTTCCAACCTTTCTCAAGTATCTGTTGTATTTGGTAACTTTCTGAGGATGCTGAACAGACTAATCCTTTATTTAAGCCATGATTTAGTGGATAAAAGTAATGCCCATCTATTTTCTTGGAGATCAGGTCTTTAATCTTTAGGATTTAAGAATGTAAAGAAATATTGCCCAACTCACTGGAAAGACAGGTTAACATCATTATGAAGAATAGTTTTCACTTCTGAGATTCCCTGTGAAAGTTATCCAACAAGACAGAAATGAGAACATATATTTTTGAATCAAACTGTATTCTATTCAATAGTCTTGAACAGGCACCTGAGGAAGGCCTGAAAGTACAATAGTTGAAATGTTGTGAGACAACTGTTATATTTTGGAATACTTTTGTGAATATCCCTTTTTTTTTTTTCTTTTGTTTTATATTTAATTTTGGTTTCAGTATTTGTTTTGCTATTTTTGGATAGGCAGAAAAAAATTGTACAAATATACAAAAGAAAAAACATTTACATTCACACACAAAGGTATGTATGTAGGTAATGTATGTATGTATGTATTATGTGTGTGTGTGCATGTTCCTGTATACTCATTGTCCTATTTGTTGTATAAAGATTTGTTTGTGCGTGTGTATGTATGTGTGTATGTATATATATATATATATATATACACACACATACACAGTTCATGCTAAATTGATGATTGTATTTATCTATGTAAATGTGTGTGAAAGTGTGTGGGTATTTATACAGCAATTTTTTTCATTGATACATGCTGAATTAAAAACAAATGCTTGTGATTGAATGCTTTCAATTATACTTTTGATAATTCAGGATCTTAAACATGGCGTTCTTTACTAAAGGCCAAGTCATAGTGCAACTCCCAGACAAAACTGGAGGCCTATCTCAAATCTCGTTGTTCCAATGAGAGCAAAGATTTTTACTTTTGGTTTGCGTTTGTGGTAATTTGCTACTGTATGAAGAGGATAATTAATTTAGCTGAAAGTTAATCCTCTTGGTATATTTTTTCTTTAGTAAGGTCTTATTACAATTAATATATAATTTAGTATGAGCTTTGCATCCATCATGTCCCACCCAAGGACATACAAAATGCATTTAAAACTTTAAATTAATTAAAAAGTTTTAATGAAACAAAAACCATACGAGAACTATGAATTCTGGAACAAAAATATGACATAAAACAAAATAAACATAAAAGTAATTTTGATTTTATTTATTAGAAATGAATTAACTATTGTTTTTCTGACTTATTTTATCATAACAATACTTTTTTTATGATTAGAGAAGTAGAAAAGAATGGATTCTTAAAAATGTGTTTAGCTGTAGGGTTAGGATTAACTTATGAACACCTTGTTTACAATATCTAAAAACATTGGATTAAATTTATTGAATTTAATTATGACATTAACTTTGCATAATAATGTTCTTTAAATGAATTTTTATTCATTTTATTGTGTAAATATCATGTTTGCTCCTATTTTATGGTTTTTAATTGCAAAACTAAAATTGAAAATATTATCTGATTTATCAAAATTTATATCATATTCTCCTATAATGTTGCAATATAAATTAGCTTTAAATGTCTAATTTCTTTGTTGAATGAACAAAACTGTCCTTTATGTTGATTTTCCTAGCAACAGCTTAAAGAACGTTTTTTAAAATGTTTAAAGGTTTTAATTTAAATGTCATAAAATTATAGCAAAATTTAAATCTCATTTACCAGATCTAAATTTGAACAACATGGCTGAACTGAATTTATTCACCATTGTTCATTTGTTGCTTTAAATGATTATAAAACTTTTTAATTTAGCATATTAACAGGAATAAAAATGTCAGTATATTAATACTAATAGATTCTATGAATTCTATGAAGTGTAAATACTATATTCTATGCTCATATATGATATTACAAAGAGAAACACACACACACGCTGAATAGATAAATAAGATATTCAATGACTCATCTTCCAACTCTGTTTCGCAGACATTAAGCCACATAATAGCTGTTAATAAATTCAGTAGATTTATCTTACTGACATGCCAATCTATGTCGGCAAGACTCTGAGTCAAGAGATAAATCTTTAAAGTTTTCATGTATTTACTATTAATGTGTTGCTTCTTAATACTTTACAAAACTTGCTTGCCTTAAATGCACTACTTTCTGATAAATTATTGGCCGGCAGGTTTTATTAGGCATAATCTCATTTATTATTATTATTTATCAATATAGTGTTTAAAATTTGCTATATTTATAGGGGCAGGCAGTGTTTATATATGACTAGTAATAAGAATAAATAGTGATGCCAATAGAACTTTTAATATAGATTAAATTATTAATGTTTGGTAAGATTAATTCATTTGGATAATAATGTAAGCACAAATAAGTTATCATTCATATATTATTAATTACCCTTAAAAATAGATATATCTTAAAATATGTGTAACACATATACAAAACAAAGGTTGGAAAGAGGTGGAAAATAATAAAATAAAGTTGTCATAAAGAGGGGAAACGAAAGGAGAAAAAAAGAAAAAATAACAAATAAATAACAAAAATGGCTAACCATTTTTGATGGGAACCTGTTAACCCCGTTTTTTTGGGGGGGGGGTTCTCTCCTTGCCTTTTTCCTTTTTATGGTGACTTCATTTTATTATCCTTACTCTTTCCACCTTGTTTACTGGTTATTTTATAAGTTTCTCTTTGTATATGTATTTCACATATTTTAACATATCTGTATTTAGGAATAATAAAATATTTTTCCACATTAAAGGTTGTTCAAATTTTATTTTTCAGACTTACTAATTGGTGTGTGTGTGTGTGTGTGTGTATATTGTGTGTATTTAGGCAGCATTTTTTCATTCATACATGTTTCATTAAATAATATAGATAAGTGTTGTCTATATATTTTATGTAAGTTCTTTTCATATCGTCTGATAAGCTTAATAACATTATCATTAAACATTCTACATTTGAATGATAACTCTAACATTTTAGGCATTTAAAACAACACGCCTGGCCGCATACACAATTCCGGAAAATCCTCGTCGAAAACACAACTATACTTAAACATGAAAACAATAAACAAAAACTAAAAATTCTTGAAGCTATATACATAAAACAGTTGAAACCTAACCTGAACAAAATAAACTATGAAATCTCCACAAATATCCTTAAATGCCTATAATTAGTAACAGAAGTCATTGGTTCATACCAACGGCTTTCCATACTCAATACTCATCGGATTCACTCTCACGTGGTCAAGTGTGACGTCATGAGCTGTTGTGCGATTTTCGCTTTCAGCGTCTTATATGCACATGTTTATCGTTGCTTGGAAATCATCCATGTAAACAAAAACAGACTATCATCAATTTCTTGTTCGTGTATTGCTTAATATATTGTGTAATTGTCATCTTCGATAATGGCTTATGTCAGCCGAAAGCTTAGATTGGATTAAAAAAAATATGTATCAATATTGTGATTTTCTTTCTTCGTTTAATGATAATGTTATTAAGCTTATCCGACGATATGAAAAGAACTTACATAAAATATATAGACAACACTTATCTATATTATTTAATGAAACATGTATGAATATATATATATATATATATATATATATATATATATATATATATATATACACACACACACACACACACTAGCTTAAAAACCTCCCTATTGTGTGACATTTTAACTAGCTACTCTTGAGAGCTCTTGATTGGGCCTTCATCCCTATAGGTAGGGAGGAGTAGATGTGATAGGCAATAATAACTACAGAAAAACTCAAAATTGATTGCTGCATTTAAATATTGCATTAATATTTAAATTTACCTTTTAACGGTTCAATGATAATTTTTCTATCACCACTTAATTTAAAGACAATTTGACGTAAGTAGGACCTTACTTTCTATACAAACAATTGTTTTTATTTCATGGGTGACTTTTGGTGGATTTTGCAATTAATTTCAATTATTCCCAAATTTATTTCTAGCCCGGAATGTTTTTAATTTGCTCATGGAATCAGTGTAATTCCAAAATGGTATGATGTTTGTTACGGCCTATAGGTGTAAATACACTGACATTCACATGCATTTTTATATATATATATATATATATATAAAATCTCTGGTGAAGGGTGACTGGGGAACTAGGGAATGCAATTCATTATGCAGGCTAATTGCTAAGGTGGAGTGAGAAAAGTAGAACCTCACTTTGTGCTCCTGGAAAATTACCCCCCCCCCTTTCCAATGCCTGTGCATGTGATGTGAACTAATTTTAATATGACAAAATACACTTTTACCAACAAGTAGACTTTGATACCCTTCTCCACTTAGTTGATGTCCCCCCACTCATTAGTAATACCCTGGTAACAGTGATGACTGCTATTGGTTACAAGACAAAATAATAAAATCTAAAAATAATGAATTATTAAAATTTATTTGTAAATCAATTCAATTCTTTGTTTCTTTTTAGCAAATTCATTGATCGCTTTGTTGTAAAATGTATCTGCACCACCCTCTAATTTAATCTTCTTCAGAAGATCTTTATTCATGAAAATGAAAACCAAATTACTTAATCACTCTTAACTTAGCGAACACCTCATGTAATTATTTACACATTTTAGTGAAGAAAATGAACTCTCACAAGAAGCTGATGTGATCACAATCAGACATAGATGTAGACATTTTAATTTTTTTAAAATGTTCAAATTATTTTCTTATTGCTTGATGACAGGTGACAGAAAAACGATGTTGATTGATGGTTGGAAAAGTGAAAATTTGTAATTTTCATGTAAACTAAATTAATATTGTTTTAATTACCCAAATGTTCTTTTAAGATAAAGTTCAACCTTTCTTTATAATGACATGAATATTAATACATGAAATTTGAATTTAATTTTAAAATTAGGTAAATTTTTAAAAAATGTCCTTTAACAAAATTCAACATGTTTAATGAAAATATATACAATATTATCAAGAAATCTTTTTACATAACTATACATAAATAATTTTGAATATTTAAAATTAAATCTTAAGGCATTAAAACAGATGAAAACTTTCCTTTTAATTACAAAAAATAGACTTCACTGGCTGCTCCATTTTGCTCCACATATGAACTGGTCAAAACCTTTCTGGATAATGGTCACATGACTGAGTTCAAGTCTTAAGAAGAATACTGTCCATGGGTTAAAACTTTTTAAACATCAGTAAAAAAACAAACAAAAAAAAACAACTTTTGATGCGACACTAAAGTTGTCAGATGTTTCCTGTATACTCTTCAGAACCAAATAATACAAATTTTTCGTCTAAATCTGTCTGACTATAAGTCCTTTTAATAGGCAAGGATTTGATTTCAGCTGCATGTAATACAAACATCATCACTTCAGTAGAGAATGTCTGCTGGAAAGCAAGCAAAAGAATTTCTGCTTTTTGGTGGCTTTCTCTCTGTGACCTCAACCCTACACACACACACACACACTATTATTCTGTCTCTCTTTTTCATGTACCCAGCTTGAAGGGAATAATAAAACGGAGAAAGCTAAAGTCACAGCCTTTTCTAATGCAAGCAAAAGAATTTCTGCTCTTCAGTGACTGTCTCTCTTTCACCCACTTACTATGATGTTCTGTCTCTCATGCTCCCTACTTGCTTTTACTAGCATCCTTTCTTGCTAAACAACAAGTGTTTTCTCTAGTTACACACCCTAAATAATATTGCTCATAACAATTATACTAAGAAATGGGAAATACAAAGATAATAGTGAAAATTATTAATTTTATATTACACAATATTATTTATCCTGGAAAAAATGTAAAGCATAAAGAATGCATTGTATACATAATTCCTTTGTCCCTGATATATATATATATATATAAGAGTGGACTTAGGTTAACATTGAGTGGCAACAGTTTGTTTCAAGCTTAGATGTAATCTTCAGACCATATGTGTTAGGTTGACTATTTATGTATATGCTGGTCAATGGAAAATTATAGGTTGCACACTTAGGTATTTCAGAATTATTGTGTTATCCTTCTGGTTAACAGTTATATTTTAAATTATTCTATTATTTTTACTCAGTAGCCTTTAGAATAATTTCAAATATAACCTTAGGATAAAACAAACTGAAAATATTTGACCTTGCAAATCATAATGCCCCATTAGCATTTATAATATTTATCAGCATATATAAACAGTTGATCTGCCAACAAATACATATAACCTGAAGAATATGGCCAAGCATGAAACAGACTATCCCCACTGAGTGTCCACTTGTGTGTGTGTGTGTGTGGTGTTTAGAAATCATTCTTAAATGTTTTTGCAGTTTTGCATTTTGTTTCATGATAATTTGAAAGAAGAGAAAGTGGTTGTTATTGTAACTCATTTGCAAGCATTTTATAAATTACTCCGACCTTAAATATAAATAAATCTACTCTCTATTTGCATACATCTACAAATACCATTTACATATTTGCTGTGTGCGTGTTGTCATAAGTTTTTACATTTAATGTTCATATATGAATGTGGCTGTTTCTTTATGTAATACACATGAATGTGGATGTATATGTTTAACCATTACATGCATGTATGAGTGAGTTTATATATGCTTTTATGCTATATGTACACACATGCACATCTATATATATATGCTATGAGCAGCTATGTATATAAGCTTATTAATAAAATCACTTTTTTGTATGTGAAAAAATGTTAAATGTGTATTTTTTTATGACAGCTAATATTTAGATTTTTGTTCTAATTTGTCTTTGATTTTTATTTTGATTATTAATTATTAATGTAAAGATGAAAAATTTAATGAGGCAATATTAACTAAAGTTATATACACATTTATATATCTTATACATTACTCATAAACACAACTCCTTAAAGATGGCTTCCAAAGATATTTTTATGATATAGCATATAAGAGCATAATTGTTCAGGCAACACTATTGGCATTGTTTCAAACCTTCAAGTGTCATATTTGTATGTTGTATCATCAAACACTTATGAATACTCAGAATATCGAATGTAGCAAATTATTCATGAAAGATATTGACATATATATGTATTCTGACATACAACTTATACCAAACAATTCCAATTATTCAAAACCATATTGATTGAGCAATTCCCAATTGGTTTGAATGCTGAAGAACAGAAAAGATTTTTTTCCCATGTCATTTTTTAATAGTTTATTGCTGATAATGCTAGGCTTCAGATAAGCAAGAAATATATTTTTAAAAGGTGTCAGGTTTCAACTTCAGCCTCTGGTTATGATAAGATATGAAACACTTGAGTAAACAAGGAAACTTTTTGTGATTTAATTTACATATCTAAATGAGTGATGGTCAATCTTATAAATAGAAGGCATTGTCACTAAGTATCATATCGTATGTTTTCCTTGCTCACCACAGTGTTAGTTTCAGGCATTTTATCATCCAGTGGTTGATAATAGTACTCTGTGTGTGTGTGTGTGTGTGTGTGTGTGTGTGTGTGTGTAAAAGTGCTTAGCTCCATGTATTGGTACATCACACTTACCCATTGTATTTGAGGAAAATCAGAATATTCCAGTTAAATGTTAATATACTACAACTTCAACCAAATTAAGCCTCTTTAACACTTAGTGAATGAACTGTTGATAAGTCTTGTATTGTATATTTAGTTGGATAAATATATTTGCAAATTATGCAAGACTTATTTCAATTAACTGCATTACTTAGAATGATTACTTTGCTATTTATTTAAAGGTAAAAACAGTCTTAGTTTGCAATAATATAAGTGACAGATGACTGTGAAAAGGCACAGTTGATTATTTATGGCTAATTTATTAAAATAATGCTCCTCCTATTGTTTGTGTCACACGGCAATAATTGTAAATAAAATGACGCTTTAAAATAAGTAACTAAGTAATTGTTTTAAGTTCTCTGAATATCAGTGCCTAAATAAATTTGTATTAAATATTATCTGCCTCTTGTTCCTGTATGCTACCCTATTTTTTAAGTCACAAACAAATCATATGTCAAAAGCCACTAGATGTAAATATTAATGTTACTGTGATTGGCAGGCAGAAATCATAGAAGGTGTTATTTTATTTTGGGTACAAAAGATTTGGTTCTGTAATGATCTAAATCTTATTTGGCAACCTCTGAGTGAGGATTAGGTTTTCTGAAACAAGCATTTTACTAGTACTTTACTAATTAAGCAAAGTCCACTGATAAATATTTCTTTTTGTGATTCTAAATAAGCAGTTGATACCACCGAACAAGTAAATATCATCATTGTTTAAAGTAACAATGAAAGAAACACTAGTAGAACACCTAAAAATGTTTTGATGATGACTACAAATCCAGCAGAAAGCACTAACTATCTATCCCTATATATTTTGTATTTACTTCTAAGTTAACGACAGAGATTGTGAAGACAAGTACAAAATGTTCTATGAAAAATAATCTCTGCTTGTTTTTTTGTTTTTTTTATCAATTTTATCATTTTATGATAAAATCTACTGCTACATATATATTCTCTATTAGATCTCTAAAATAAAATCCATCAATAAAGTTACCCATCTGGTAGGAAACTAATTGTCAATTCAACCCCCGATCAGTAAATTTTTAATTGCATTGATTCCACGCATTTTACTGGAATATTATCTTTTTTTTTCTTTTTCATAGGCAAGAGCAACAAGTGATTTTTGCTTTGCCTTATCTCATAGTAATTTATTCTTCTTGAATTCCAAATCAAATACTGTCAACTACTGGAAAAATTTTGATTTCTGGTCACTTCTCCCACACAAATAAAAGCATATATAAGATAAGGAGAGGAAAGAGTAGAGAAAAATTATGAAAAGCTGAGAGAAGAATAAAGAAGGAAAAAATAAAAGATAAGGCAAAAGGAAAGATAGAAATAAAAAAGGTGACAATAAAAAATTGCTGTACTGGAAAATCTAAATCCGGACAAAAAGAAAGAAAATTGATAAAAAATGTTATCTCTCTGAGAAGTTTTTCCTATTTGTTAATTTCCCTCATCCTTTCTTTCCATTTTATCTTGTTTTTTCTTTCTTTTTTTTCATTATTCACCTGAACAGATTTTCCACTTGACTTTCCATTTACTTTACTTTTCAATACTACTCTTGATATTTTCCCTCCAATCAGGTTTCTCGTTTTCTCTCTGCTTTTTTTCCTCCCACGTCAAAGGAAATGTAGCCATTACCATTACTGTTATTTTTGCTATTGATATTGTTGCTTTTTTGATGTCCTCTCCAAATTATTATTATTATAATTATTGTTCTTGATTGCTTTCTAAATCATGGTCGGTAAGTGCTTCTCATGTGGTATGCATCCTTATCTGTCTTCCTCTTCATCTATTAACAATTCTTTAATCGTTTGATCAGTCTTCCATTATGAGTGACTTGCAAATGATGCCAAGGAAGATCACTGGTCAGATTCGACATGGTAGGTGTGGATATTCATTTAACATTCAAAATGTCAAGCAAATTTTTTAATGCATCATAGGATGCGGTTTTCTGATTTTATAAGTTTAGAGAATCTCCAATATGTATAGTTTCAACTTATGCAGGTATATGAAAAACTACTATTGTTGTCTGTTAGTCCATTTAAAGGGTAAAATTACTCCAAAGATAATTTGTAATCATTCAGTATTTGATCAGATTTTAGGTGTGAGATTGATTTTGTTAATTTTTATAGTTTTGTTTACTTATTACTTGAAATAAGATGTAAATAAATTTAGAAATGTTAAACACCTCATTAATAAACAAGAATATGTTGATGGTTATTGTTTATATTTTACTGTTTATTTCCTTCAACTTCTGTACATTGGTAGTAAAAATTATTTAATGTACATAAAAAAAAGAAAAAAACACAGAAATAGAAACTAAAGAAGAATGAAGTTGTAATGATGGAGTAGAAGAGAAACAAAGATCTGATGTGAATAAATATCACAATTTGAGAAAATTCATGAAACTTTCTTATTTCATAATGAAATCTTGACTAGACATTTTTTCATAAGCATAGGTGGTATGACAGTTATCAGTGGGGAAAATAGAATCAACAGACCAGGTTCAAATTCAGATTGTGGCTGTTGTGTTTAATGCACTTTGTGAAAGACATGAAGCCATCTCTTCTTCTCCAGCTGTGAGTAAAATGGCAGAGCAGATTCGGCTATCTAACCTTGAATGGCAACCAGTCCAGAAATACAAATATGATTTCAACATTGTAGAGAAGGCAACAGGTAATCAAACAACTAACTTTTCCAAGAACAGTCATGGCAATTCAAAACAGATATTAAAGTAAAGTTGTGGAGAGTCATGATTGCTTAAATCCTGAAGGAACATGTTTATAAAAATGAATGTTTTGTGAAGAAACATTCAATTCTAAATTTTATCATTTTCTTTGGTTTTCTAATATATTTCTGTGAAATATTATTTTTCAGTTGCAGCTACTTGTATATGAATTGTATTTTTCATAACCAAGTTAGATAAAGAGATTTTAGCTAGTAACTTTAGAGATCTACTTTTACTGGAAGTTATAGTTGCTTGAAGCAATTTACTTACATGGACAAAATTAGAGGCATATTTGGAAAGTGCCCAGTTTTTAAAAACTAATGAAACTATTACAATATTTTTCGTATATAATCCAACCCTAAGGGCAGTACAGCCATCCGTATGTCAATGTTTTTTTGAAAATATGTACCATATTATTCATTAAAATTGAAAAAGAAAAAAAATAAATAAAAAGCTCAAATTACTGCTTTTAAACACACATGTTCACAGTAATTCGAGCTTTGCTTAACCAGAAGTTCTCTATGGCTGAATGGTCATAGCATGCCAGGCTTAATAATCATTCTGTATAGGACACGGATTCAATTCCAGTCAGAGGACACACATTTTCTATGAAATTTCTTGAGCATTCAGGCTGGTAAATGTAATTAATACTGTTTAATTAAAAGAACAGAACATTTACTCAAATAAGTGTATCCATAAAAAATAACATATAAACAGAATATATATATATATATATATATATATATATATATATATATATATATATAATCATTTATTCAAAAATTATAATATAAATATGTTATAAAATCACTATAAAATAGCCATTTTGTTTCAACACTTCTGGTGTCTTATCAAGTGATGGTGTTGAATGTAGAATAAAGAGTTTTAAAAGGTCCAAATTAATCAAACATGCCTTACTAGGGGAAACGCTATTTCATAAGCTGGAATGACCAATCAAAATACAAGTATATGAGAATTCAAAAAAATTGACAATGAACTTTGGTTATAATAATTGTTTAATGCTTTAATGTTAGGGTTAGCCTAAAATAGAATTCATTCTAATTAATAAATATTAAATTATACTATAAAATTCAAAATTACCAATTTTAAATTTAATCTATATTAAGTTTAAAAAATTATTTAAAGAAGAAACTGAGGTAAAAAATACATGTTTTGTTATTTATTTTGTTTTTATTGAAATTAAGTTGGAATAAATGTTAAGTATGGCTATTTTGTAGTGATTTTATAACATATTTATGTTATAATTTTCAAATAAATAATTATATTTTCTCTACCCTGTATTGAGCACTCTTTTAAGAATAGTATTTGTTGGTTATTGGAATTTACTCTATATACACCAATCCTATACTTGGGTATATATATATCTATATATATCTATATATATCTATATATATATATATATATATATATATATATATATATATATATATATCTATATCTATATATATATATATATATATATATATATATAAGATTAATATAAGTAAAGGTTTGTCACTTAGCTGATTGATGTTACCTTCAGCATCCTTCATAGGTGGACCGGTTCGTCCACTCTTCAATGGGTATCAGCATTATATATATATATATATATTATATTATATATCTCTCCAGAACAAATAGAGTACAATTCCAACATTCATAACATATTTAAACGTGGACTCAGTACGAAGTTACCAATATTTTTTATTTTAGGATATTACACCAAAAACATGTAAAAATTACTACACATGTGCAGTCGTGTTTCAATGCATATCAATGTTAATATGCATTAAATTTATCAGCACAATATTGTGTTGATAAAATTAACACTGCTTCTAGAAATATTACTGATAAACTTAAAATTAACAACAGAGTTAGTACACTCTAAAGAATCATATGTCTTACTTAAAGATCATAAACCAGACTTTCAGAACAAACTTCCTATGAGGATTATAAACCCTACCAGATCAGAAACCAGAAGGATAAGTAAAATTATCCTGGATCGAGTGAACAAACAAATCAAACAACACCTTTTATTCTAACATCTCCAGTGAAGAAATAAATATAATAATGAACTGTAGAAAATAATCTGTATCATAATATATGTTCCAAGATAAATATCATTAATGATATTGGAAAATGTAATTGTAGGAATTCTGACCAATGCCCATTGTTAAACAAATGTTTAACTAAATCTCTTGTTTATCTTAGTGCTATTTCTACAATAGAGAATTTGATGGTTGAGAAATTCTTTATTGGTAGTACTAAGAATTCTTTTAAGACTAGGTGGTATCAACATATTTTGTCCTTTACCAGTACTACTTATATAAATAATACATCACTTTCTGATGTGAAGTCGAGGTTTAGCACTAGTCCGTCGCTAAGCTTGTCCTCCAACGTTATAGGCTTTCTTTTGCACTTATGCAAATTAGGCATATTAATTTGCCAGTGTCACTACATCTCCCCGAAACGTACAGGTTTTATACCTCTAGTAGTTCTTGTACTTCTTCTCATGATAGTTTCATTACTTTGCCCTTCTTCTCTCTCTCCCGTATTTCTTTCTCTGGCAGACCTAGATCTGTCCCGCACTAAGCTGTAATCAGGCATTTTCTTGCATTATTTGATCTTCGTCCGAACTTTCAAACTCATTCTGGCCCACTTGATCCTGCATTATTTCGTCTTCTGATGTTTCATTTTGTAACGGTTGTTCTAATAAATCATTAACAGACGGAATCTTAGACATTTCTTCATTTTGCTCTTCATATTCACCCTGGGTCCTTATTTGACCTGCATGGGCTAATACACTGTTGCCGTTTTCCCTATTTATTATAGCTGTATTGTGGCCTTTTTGCATGATGAATTCTGCCCTTTCCGGATTTGCTTCTTTGTTCTTTTTGTACTACATTTTTTCATTTGTGGAATACGACATCGTTAGCGGAGCTCTAATTTGTCTTCCAATTAAAGCTGATGGGCTTTCTAGTCTTCCAGCGTGTGGTATTGTGTGATAGCTTAAAAGCAGCCTTGGTAGAAAAACTTCTACTTTTTCTTTTTGCTGAGAGCATGCTTTTAGTCCCGTTTTTACGGTCTGCACCATTCTTTCCGCTAATCCGTTCGACTGAGGGTGATATGGGGGTGTCTTATACGGTTTACATCCTATTTTTTCTAACCATAAATTAAGATCTTCATCACAAAATTCTGGTGCATTGTCAGATACCAGAGTTTTTGGTATGCCATTTCTGGAAAATATGACCCTTAGAATCTGTTTTATCGTAGAACTTTTCTTGTCTGGCACCCGGATTATTTCAGGCCAGCCTGAAAAAGAGTCTACTAAAATTAATAAGAGTCCCACTCCATTAATATACGCATGATCCATATGCACCCGACTCCATGGCTCCACTTCTTTAGACCACGAATGTAAAGTAGTCTGTGTAAAGTTTCTTAATTCTTTACATTTTTTGCACCTTTTTATATATTCTTCGACATCTCTTGAATATCCCGGCCACCATGCTTCTAATTTTATCCTTTTTTTTTTGTGTAGCCGCTACTTTACAGTGTATATCATCATGTACACTTTTTATTACCAATTTTCTTTGTGTTTCTGGGGGAACTACCAGATCCCTATTACAAATCACTCCATGTTATATCGTTAATTTCTGTCTTATTTCTTTGTAGGGTCTTTCCGCTCTAGAACAATTTCCCTATGAGTTTTTTCTTATTCTCGATATTATCTTACTTAATACTGGATCATGTCTAGTTTCCGCAGCCATTCTATCTAAAGACAAAACATCAGTCTCTACCCAATGTACGAATGCATCTTCAAATTCTTCTTCTGACTCATTGTAAAATCGCAATTTTGATAGTGCATCTACATATTCTATATCAAAGTCAAATGCCATCAATCTTATTGCCCATCTTAGTATCCTCGATGTCGTGGCTTTGGGTAATTCTTTCCTTGGGTTAAATATAAACTCTAATGGTCTATGATCACTTCTTAACAGAAATCTTTTTCCAATTAAAAATTGTCGGGCTCTAGTAGTTGTCCACATGATATCCAATGCTTCTTTCTCTATATTTGAATAATTAAATTCGGTGTTCGTTAGTCTTCTTGATAAATACATTATCGGACGTCCTTCTTGTGATAATATTCCCAATATTGAATGTTCGCTTGCATCTGTGGTTAACGTCATGTCCTTTTTTGGATCAAACATTTTCACTACTGGTTTCTTTGCCATAATTTCTTTTAATCTATCAAAAGCTTTTTGTTGTTCCTCTGACCAAATAAATTCAACATTCTTTTTTCTTAAATTTGTAAACGGTTCAGTCAAGTCTGTGTATTTTGGTAAATATCGCCTGTAAAAATTCACCAATCCCAAAAAAGACTCCAGTTCTTTTTTATTTGTCGGTGTAGCTACTTTTAGTATTTTTTCTATCAAGGCTTGGTCTGGTGATATACCTTCTTCTGAAATGGAATAACCTAAGAAAGATATTTTACTACAATTGCTTACACATTTTTTTTCATTTATTGTCATTCCAACATTTCTTAATCTATTCAAGATTATGTCGGTTTTCTTTCTTAATTCCTTTTCATTAGTAGCTCCTATGCATATATCGTCTTGGTAACAAATCATATTTTTCATATTTTCTAAAACCTGTTCGATGGCTCTTTGAAATATGGCGCTTGCGGTTTTTATTCCATATGGCATCCTTTTCCATCTTAGTAACCTTATTGGCGTATTTATCGTGGTTACTTCTTTGAAGTTATCACCTATTGGTATTTGATGGTATGCTGTTTTTAAATCTGTTTTTGTAAAAACGCTCATTCCTGCCAGTTCATGTAATGCAACTTCAACATTCGGTATGGGATATGAATCCGAACAGACTTTGTGATTTACGCCTATTTTGTAATCTCCACAAATACATAAATCACCATCTGTCTTCCTCAACACTACAATGGGTGATGCCCACTTGCTATCCCCAGGGGGAACATGTTCAAGAAGGTCTTGTTCTATTAATTTTCATAGTTTTGTTACTACTAATGGCAACAAATGTACTGGTAATTTTTGTGCCTCATAATAAAAGGACATTTTCTTTTAATTTTAAATTCGCTTTATAGTTTTTTAACTTTCCGATTTTTTCCATTTTTATCTCATTAATTAATTTGGTAGAATTTATGTTAAGCACGTCGTTTCCAAGAAGTCCGTGGTTCTTTTTACAACTTGTGACAATTATAGGTATTACTTCAAATTTATCTTCTAACTCCAAGGAACCTTCAAAGTATCCTTTGATATATGACAATAAATAAATCTATTTTTTGAATTCTCGTATACTTGTATTTTGATTGGTCATTCCAGCTTATGTAACAGTGTTTCCCTTATTGAGGGGTGGTAATTAATTTGAACCTTTTAAAACCCTTTATTCTACATCATCATTTGATAAGATACCAGAGGTGTTGAAACAAAATGGCTATTTTTGTAATGATTATATAACATTTATGTTATAATTTTCAAAGAAATAATTTATTTATATATATATATATATATATATATATATATATATATATATATATAATGTGACAAAGAGGAAAAACTGTCCAGACACTGCATTTCACCTCTTTATGCCAGGCATCTTCAGGTTGGAATGAGAGACAAGCTCATGTGTAAGGGGAATGTGTTGGAATTTTGAAGAGGTAATAAATGTCTTTATCAGAATATATGGTCAGAAAGTTTATTTTTCCTACTTCTAGTGGGTTAATTTAAAATCCAGTTTAAAAAAAAAAAAAACCTTTTTGACCAGATAATTTGATAAAGATATTTATTACCTCTTCAAAATTCCAACACACTTTTCTTATACACAGGTTTGTCTCTCATTCCAGTCTGAAGACACCTGCCATAAAGAGATGAAACACTGTTTGAATAGCTTTGTTGCATTATCTCCACTTTTGTATTTGATATTATTCTACATCCTACTAACATATATATATATACATATATATATATATAGAGAGAGAGAGACTTAGTCCATTTTCACTGTTGCAATTGCAATCTCTTTTTCTATCAACTATTGTCACATGCCAGTCCAGTTATGAGTCATTTTTGTCTTATCAGGATATCTGGTTATTGAACAGCAGAATGAAGTTGGTACATGCCTTTCCTAAGAGTGTGAGTGCCATATAGGCATAGATAAACTATATTTAAATGATGTGATTTTATGAACTTTTATTTTTATACTTTTATTTTTATACTTTCAAATACTTTTTTATACTTTTATTTTTATACTTTCAAACCAACCTTAAATGATGCTGACTCACAGAAAATCACTAACTTTTTGTTATTTGTCTTGTGTAGAAATATAGTTAAACAAAATGTCATTTATAAGCAAAGATTATTTTTTCTTTTTTAGAGATGGGAATGAGACAGACAATGAGGTTTTCCGCAGTGGTTCTGAATCCCCACAATTCAAAATTGAAGTAGAATCCAAACCAAGACGTGCCACTGTCAGTGGTGGTTCCCCAACTCTTGCTCGTCCGTCTTTTGTTATTGAAGATCTTGACACCCCGACCAAGGAATCTTCACCCACCATATCACCTGATGATATGAGTGAAGAACTCAAAGACCATGATTGCAAAGATGAAAAAGAGGAATCACACGACACTTTATTGATCAGAGGTAAGAAATTTCATTCTATATATCTATAGTTTTTTTTTTTTGTTTCAGTACAAATATTTTTCTCTATTTTTGTTGATTTAACACGTTTATGGAAATTGGTTTCAAATTTTTAACAATAGAAACAGTCACATGTCAAAATTGTTATTTTCATGCTTGTGTAGCAGGGAGTGGTACCAATTATGCTAATAACCATTATGTCATTCGATATCCTGAGTACATTGGCCAGCATATTGATTTAGAAAGATATTAATAGTGAGCTGCTTTCACATTAAACATTACAGGAAAATTGTCTCATACTAAAACTGACCAGAGTCAACAATTATCTAGAAGTCATTATGCAAATTTTATATGGGACAGTGTTCTGAGTGAATATTTACAGTGAAGGAATGTATTCATTCATTAAATGGTCATTAGAATAAAATATAAAAGTGTGGCATTAGTACAAGTGACTGAAAATGGAGAGATTTGAATTTTTATCAATGAAACAAAACAATTTGTGATTAGCTTAGAAAAAGATAACTGCAGTTGACAGAAATTTCTGTCATTTGCAGTTCATTGGATCAGCTGTAAATGAGGGGAAATTTTTGCTGTATTTAATTGGATTAAAGTATGATTTTCCCTTTTATATGTTTAACTTTTTTTTTTCACAATGATATACCAAACTGTTTAATTGATTTTTTACTCTATAATTCCATCATCTAATCACTGTATTTGCTAGCCTTATATAACACATTACTTTGCAAATATATAGAATCATTATCTGTTTCTGTAACCCTCAGTATTATAAGTAGATTTATTAAGGAGATGCATCAAAACTTACATTCTCTTTAATAGTTTATGTAGTGACACAGAGAAGTCTAGTTAAGTTGAAGGAAATTAAATAATAATAAAAATAATCATGGTTGTATTTTCACTGAATTTGAATTTGAACCTGGTATATATAAGCAAGTTTTTTTTTCTTATTGTTGTCTACTGACTTTACTGTTACTGCTTCATTCTCCTACTGAGTTGTAATAATTTTCTGCAATAACAAATTCCCTTTTTAGAAAATTTATTGAATTTTACAATTTCTTAGCAAATATTGATTTTAGAAAGTTTTTGCTCTTTTTATGTTGTGCATTGGAAATTGTAAAAAAAAGCAATTGTCAATGGTCAGGAAGATAATATAAATATTATTACTAAACAGAATAGGACTAATATATATATATATATATATATATATATAATTACAATTTGTACATTTTTTTGCTGAATTCCATTGTCTTTTGGTATTTTCTGGCCTTTGAAATCAAAATATATATTTAAATTTTATTTGTTTTCTCTTTTATCCATACAATATTGGAAGACGTACCAAAAAATGTTTCTATAGAATGAGTTTGTATGAAGATCAGAAGGCTGTGATTGCCACAAATATTAGTAACAGTTCAGTGATGTCAATAAGTTAGTGAGCAAAAAATGAAAAATTGTGTTAGTAAATTGTCTTACTGAATTGTTACAGTAACCCCATACATGTATCGCCCTGTCAGTTGGGGCTGTAGAATATGCTGACGGCATCTCTGCAGAGGAGTAAGAACTCCTGTAATGGGGCCATTTATACCCCAAAACATAATGCCTACAATAGATCATCTGCTAACTATATATCTATAAAACATACTTTTACCCTCAAAGTATAAAATTATGTATAAAATATCTGTAGTTGAAGCCATAAAATTACGTACAAAATATTTAGAGTTTGGCATTAAATAACTCATAGAGGTTGATGTGCTACTAAACTAAAACAACTAAACCAAATCCATACATGAAATAGAAAAGTGACTGAAAATGTAAGTGTTCTAATAATAATAATAATGATAATAATAATAATGATGATGATGAACATTATTATTATTGTTTCACTTCTGCATAACATGATGTTAGTTGCTGGTAAGAAGTTTAAAAATAAATTGGTCATTTATTCTTTTTAAATTATCCTTGTTGTTCCAAGCAAGAATGCTTTTTGTAATGACTGCATTTCCAAATCACAATCCAATATCCACAAGATGTTTTCATGCTCCAATGATCACTGGTACTACAACTACTTTCTTTGCTAGTCCTTCCCAAATTTTCAAAATTTCTTACTTTAAATCATTGTAGCTGTTCATCTTCTTCTTTCCTTTGCTTTCAATCCTCATGTCAAATGGACAGGAAACTCCTATCAGGTGGCAGATCTCTTTTCTGTTTGTCCAGCAGGGTTATATCTGGTTTATTGCTCTCCAAAGCTGTCACTGTCTATATTGGAATATCCCACAGACTTTTCACTTTGCTATTCTCCAATACTTTCTTATCCTTTCTGACCACATGTACATAATACTTGTCACTATATTCAAACCCGTACTTCTTATACAAATTCCAATGAATAATTGCAGCAACTTTATAAGGCCTCCATTTCTTATTCTAAGTATTATTATTATTATAAAAAATCATTAACTCAGTATATTTCTGTGTGCTTCCTCATCCAACATTTTCTTACATATTTATTTATTTGTTTATACTTTAGTAAATGTATACTATGTAAATAAAAACTGTTTAATCTGGAAGACATTTTGTGTACAGTTGTCCCTTGATATAAAAATTGATCAATATTTAAGTTCCTTATATAATCTATGCAAATTCTCCTGCATACTTTATATCATCTTGAAACTACTTATAAAACCAAATAATATCAAGGTATGAACAAAAAAATTTAATGGTAAATCAACACCTGAGTGAGAAAAAATCTAAATTCATTGAAAAGTAAATTGTAAAAAAAAACAAAAAACTCTTTGTGCTATTTTAAAAATCTGAGAAAATTCTGATATTTGTTTACCATCAATAGAATTGAAGATATTTGCAATTTGTTAATATGAAAAGTTGTTTTACTTGTTCAAAAATGGATGTAACAATTTGCAATTTTAAAACAATTATCTAAGAAAGACTCAACTAATTAGTGAATTTTAATAAGTATTCTAGCGACTTATTGAATAGAGGCTAATTTTTAAGAAGTTTCTATTCCAAAATAGGAAAAATAAAGGGGTGCATGCAACCTAATTTGTGAACTAACAAAATATGAAGTATCAATGCTCAAATGCTTATTCAAAAGATTAAAGATCTGTGATATGGATTTGGGGAGTGGGTGGGCGTGCAGAAGTTAGAGCCTATAAATTCTTGTGTGGATTCAGCAGGGTGCTTGGCATGTGGAAAATTCAAATTTTACTTTGTGGAATATTTTGTTTTTAATTTTTGTTTTCCAAATTGTTGTTTTCAGTACTTGATTACAAGTCATCAACTATGATTCAATAAAGAATTTAATGATATTAATAGCATTCTCTACCAAATCCAGGACTGATAGTAATTATACTATCAGTCCTGGATTTTTTCTAAGACAAAGAACAGCAGTTACAGCAAGTGTTACTTTTGTAAGAAGAATGATAAAACATCCACAAAATTTGTAAATGTTATAGCATCAGAAAGTATTTAACATTACATTTTTCCTTTGAAATTTTCTGATAGAAGGTATGAATAAAAACTACATTATAACATACTTTGCATATGTGGCAAGGTATATAATGGAGAAACCAGCCATCCTCTGAAAATCAGATCTTATGAAAACAAGAAGACTGTAGTCAAAGGTGAGATGGAATAATCTTGTAAAGAGGGAGAAGAGTACACACTACAATTGCTGAGATAAAGTCCAGATAATTGACTAAGAGAATCATTGTGTAGTGAGGAAACTGAAGACTACTGCATTAATTGCAAGACTCAACACAGATTTGAACATTGCAGTTTGTTTTTGCTTAGTAAATTTGGTGTTGGGGAGCTGCCTACACCTTGGTATAATTTGATATCATCTAGATACTTGGTGTATCTGATGTGAAAATAGACTAGTCCAGTGGGTACATTAATGAACACTTTTCATGTCTATTTTTTTCCCTTTTTCAGTAAAAAAGATGTCATTTTCTTTTCTCATGAATTGAACATGACAAGGGCCAAAGAATGGACCAGCTAAAATATTGTGCTAACAGCAATAAAGAGACAAAGATATTTGAACATCCAAACATTGCTGAATATGTTATGGAGTCTTCTCAAAGTTATACACAATTTTTGCAAAGAATATTGTTCTTGATATGATAATGTTTTCTTGTTAGGTGTATATAAGTTTCTAAATGAATATGCCACTATTAAAATAAATATTTCTTTCATGTTGAAAAATTAGTTGATCATCATACACTGAGCAATCTTGTTAAAACAAAGTTTACAATCATTTTAATGCATCACTTTTAAATTGTCAATGCTCTCTCAAATATAATAAATAACCTGGCTAAAATTCAAATACCTATTGGATTAAAGGTTTTTTCAACTCTGTCTAAATGAAGATCTCTGCAAGTTCTATATTTGTTAAATAGTTTGGATAGGAAATAAAGAATAAGCATCTAGAAAAATTTGAACTTGTAACACTTATCCTTGTAGTCTGTCCATGACACTGTCTTACCAATTAGATTATGAATGCTAACCAGAAGGAGAGTCATCAAAATTTAGCCATAGGGCTTTATTCTTTACTTTTACAAATTCCATATGCTGCCATTTTGCTTATTTTTTTATCACATTTATCCATTTTCAGTTTGTAATTCTTATTCAATGTGAAGTTGTGATAAAAAGTAACAGAAATCAAGATAAAAAAAATATAATCAAGAAATAATAATAACTATCACAGAATATTCCATATACTAGTAACTGACCAGTGGTGGTTTTGAAAGACTGTTTCATCTCAAGTACATTAAACAACTCTGGTTATTGTTTAATTCTTTTGATTTTCTGTTTGATACGCCTAAGATAAAGGAAAGTTTTGCTCAGAAACTCATTGAATATATTGAATTTTTCTATGTATGTTTGTGGTACTCATTAACGCATGCATATTTTATTTCAGATAAAATTTGTGTGTGTAATACGAAATTGTTTTTGAAAGTGTCATAAGCTTGAAATACTGAAAAAAAATAAATCCATGTTTAAGAAGCAAATTTTTTGAGTTATAACAAACATTGCAGTGGTTAGCGAGCACGCTAGCATTGCAAAGCATTACTTGTATGTAGTCAATTCAGTCCTCACTGATGACCTCACATTTGTGGTCTTGTGCCAGACTAGGCTAAACTTATTAAATACCTAATACTCTCCTAATACAAAGGATGTTTGACAAGTGATATGCTAAAATGAATCCCTTTAACCATCTATTAGGGCTGTCCTTTTATTGCCTCTTATAAATTTGAGGACAAAACAAAAATCTGTATTTTGTCCAGTCTTTCATAAGTAAGCATAAATTTGTTTAAATTCTAACCACCATATTAAAATATTACTAGTTAAAGAACCCCAGTCTATCAGATGCCCTTCGTTTCACTCATTACCTGGGCTAATTTCTTAGGCATCACATGAAGAAGAAAGTGAGAAGGTAAAAAAAAATCTTTGGTGATTCCTTTCTTCAGATTCTTCTGCACTTAATGTTTGCCTGATAATAGATTTTTTGACTCTACTGAAGGTGGTGGGTGAGCAGATTTGGAAAAGTGATTGGGGTACAGGTTGTAGCTGGGTGGGAAAACTTGCTGATGGTAACACGACACTGTTTTCTTCCTGAGCACTTATTTATGCTTACCTACAGATTTATTTGCAGCATCTCCCCAAATCCATTAAGCCTCTTTTCCTCCCAGAAGCTCAATCATTCCCTTTGAGTCCCTATTCAACCGACATTATCGTAACAGGTCATGTTACGATAAACATGATTAAAATTCAGGTTGTGGACAGGTATGTAGGCTTAGGTCAAATTATTTTCATTCCATATCCACTTGGGTTACCCTGTACATGTTGTAAATTCCAAAATACCTAAGTAAATATATTTACCATTAAGTGTGAATTGGTAGACCATTTTGTGAATGGTGCTTCCAAAATTCTTTCAGTGCTTGTTACTTCAATCTTGAACTTATTTTAGACAATGAGTTAAACATGAGTTTAATATAAACTGCCAGTCCAGCAAAACACAACACAGAAACTTTAAGCAATAAGTTCATAAAAATGTTGTTTTCCCTTAAAGAACACTGATTAGGGAACCAATTTCAAACAAATTAAGGCACTAAATTGCTAAAAGGGATTTCAAATTGTTTAAATCTACATGATAATATAAAACACAATGTGACTGTATATATTTATTGGTCACACAGTTTGATCTCCTCTACTTAGTAATGGCGCATTCCATTGGTAATATAACAGGAGGCATTATTCCATGTTAATAAGCAAACATAACAACAGTATATCTCATTAGTAAATTAGTTTTTATTTCCTTTATTTCATGTTAGCTTTCTTTGTATATTTTTTTCTGAGAAAAACAATTATTTTTCTTATATGCAACAATAGAACTAATTATATAGATAAAATCCTATATTTCTCATGCACGAAACATAACCAATACAATTGCAAAATTATTTAAATATGCTTGTCATCATTTTATTTTGCCAGTATGGCTGATGATGGTGTTGCTGTTTCAGATAACATATTTAGAGCTTTATATGAAATAAGCTTTAGAGCAAAGAGCTGTAAAAATACTCTTGACACCCAACAAACAATAATAATAATAATACAATGCTGTTGGAAATAATCTTAACATGTTTACATGATTTAATAGATAATTGTATAGATAAATTCCTAGATTACTCTTATAAAAAAGTTAACCAACAAAATTACTAAACTATTGTTGTAATATTTTTTGTTACTATATATTGATTATTTGATTTGTTTTTTATGGCTTATCAACCCTTTGTGGGTTATTTAAAGTGAGAAAATATTTTTAGATTGTAAGAATTATTTTTGAGATGATATTCATTTACTGATACAAGTTCTACTAATTAACCCATAGCAGAGGGAGATGGAGTGGATCTATACCTTTCCTAATTGTATTTGCATGTAAGTGAATATAATGAACCCTCTGGAATTGGAACTTCCAATTACTGCATCTGGTATTCGCAAGTGGTCACCCATCTTGGTACTAAACAGGCTTGATTTTGCTTAACTTCAGTGATCATATGAGAAGCATTGTTTCAACATGATATAGCTGTAAGCCTTGTTACTGTATACGTAAACTAGTATTATGATAATTTTCTCATACAAATTGTAATTTTCAATGAGAGCACGAGAAACTGACACAAATTGATCTTATTTTTTAATCATTGCATCCCAAGCAAGGCAATAAAGCCACTAAGATGCAACTGTAAGATGATGATCTTACAGTTGTGTGTTTAAATTTGAGCTACTGAAGATGAAAGCTCATCAGAACAGTTTATAAATCTTATATTTGAGAATATTGGTTAGAAATGATTGAAAAACCCTTTCAAAATTGTTAAGTCAATATCAAGAAAGCTTCGTGCTGGGCAAAGAAAGAAGTCATTGATCAAGAGAAAGATGCACTGTTTACTTGTAGCTTAAAAAATGTAGCGAATACATCTGCCTATCAAGATAAAATGGAAGGTAAGCTGTTTAAGAAGATTTGTTAGCAACCCATCTTCTTCATCCCTGATGAGAAAGGCAGGTATACAAGTGCACCATTGATTTTCCAGCAACTGTGGTTACATATTCTATGATGTTAGAATCCTGGTTTTGCTGGATCAACTTAAATACTAATTCAGTAATAAGTCTCCTATCCACCATTTTGATTTCTTCCTTTCTATCATAAACATTATGATGAATCAGTTCTGTACAGTCCACACTACAAATGTGCAGAAATATTACAGATGAGTTTTTCTTTTTCCTTTAGCTCGATTTTTCTTGGATTTATATTAGCTTGTCTTTTGGTATTTGTAGTGAAGAAGAAAGTAGTGGCTCACCTTGCCAAAGAAAATGCTCATGTGTACAAAAAAAGTGACCCAGACAAGTTCTCTTTTTTTTTTTTTTTTTTTTACAGAGTCTGGCACCACATACACATTTTGTTTGAGCAATCATGCATATCTTAAGTATGTATATAAGCACTACCTTGGGCACCCTGAGGTGGTATAATGGTTAGCAAGTTTGTCTTGCTAGAACAATTACAACTGAGTAGTGAATTCGATCCTCACTGGGTGCCCCACACTTTTGGCCTTGTGCCACATCTAAGCTACACTTGGAAAATCACTATAAGCACTAGCTTTTTTGAGAGATGTATATGGTTTTTCTAGTGCACATAATGAGGAAAGAGGGCTTGCAAAATTTAATACTCAAAGGACAGATTGAAGGCAGAAAACCAATGCATAACTTACCTATTGAGTATTTATACTATTTACATTGTTCGGACTGTTGTCTTCATCTTTATTGTTCCCAAGGACACATGGCCCAGCGGATAAAAATGTTGACTGAAATAAACCATTGACTTGACCCAAAGAGTTGTGAGTTCAATACCTAGCCACAGCAGAGATGAAAAAAACTTGGAGAGTTGAGTTACGAAAGGGAGATAACTGAAACTGAGATATCCAGCATGTAGAACTAGAACAATCTACCTCCATGAAATAAAGAAATGGTTCAGTTCTAAATTCCAGTATATATCACCTGAAGAACACTGGAGTGTACATCAGCAGATGGCAGAACAGGGTTTAAGAAAGATAACAGAAAAACAAAGTTTATTGAGAACTACAAAGGGCAGGAAATTGTGGAGAGATTGCCAATGTTCTGAAGGGACCGATTAGCTGAGCTTCAGAATTGTTTAATTTGAACAGAATCTGGCTTATGGAGTTTGACTCTTGGATTTTGACTTGCTGATTTTGTGAATAGTGAATTTGTTATCTACCATTTAATTTTCTTTTGCTTCCAATGTGTTATTGTACATATACCATCTTTCTGCCACAAGCTATTTCAGCATTTAAAGGAATCACAGACAAACCATTTGACATTAGATTGATTTCCAAGTTTGTGCAATAATTGGTCACCCTTTCTTTGAATGGATTGAGCTTGTCTGTGACTTGTGCAGGATAAAGAAGACTGAGTGCTTCTGCTGTGTCTGATTGGTGCAGCCTTTACTGTTTATCAGCAGCTGAACAAGGGAAAAAAAAATGTGTTATCAACTAATAAAGCAAACCCTGCAAACTGCTTTCACAACTGACGACTCATAGCCTAAAAGCAGTTTAGAATTTGGCATCTGTCTCCACCCAGGTGAGTTTGACAATATATTTATAATCATGAGATTTATAGGATAAAAAAGGAAATAGTGGCATACCTCATCAAATATAAACCCCATGTGTCATGTACTGTTGGGTGAAACAAATGACTTGGACAATCTCTTTTTCAATAGCCCAGCATCACATGCAAATTTTATTTGACCAATCATTGCCATCTCAAAGATATATATGCTCTTGCTTTTTTAGAGATGCATGTGTTTTTTAAAGGTAGTTGAGATCAAGAATTGTCTGATGTGAATATAATTTGGAGTATGACCCTTAGCTGTTGACTTGAAGATTCTGACCCCTGCGGACTGTGACTTTGTCATTTACTATTTTTTCCTTTTCTTTTGATCCCAACATGTCATTTTATATAGACCATCTTTTTGCCACAGTATCTTATTACTATTGACATGTTTCTCCTAAAAGTTAGTTCTGTGGTTAAATGTAAATAAAAAAAAAAAAGCTAAAATTATACAAATTTTAAGAGATCACCAACATTTGTGACCACCATATAAACTAATCTATTGATTGAATTTCAAATACCACATTGTTGGTATGCCAAATCATCACTTACAGAATATCAATGATTTAGTACATATAGAATCTTTAAAGGATTCCAGTACCTATATCTTGGACAATTCACCAAGTGCCCATTTCAATATTTCTATCATGTACAACTGTCTCAAATACTCATTCTTGGGTATAATGTAGCACTAACAAATTTTATTTTAGATTGTTGAGTTTTATAACAATTCTTAATAACAAATACACTGAAAGATTTTAATAAATCCTTTTTAAAAAAAGTAGCATGAGGGTTTATTTGAAAAATCATGTGGTCTTAAAACTTTAAATGTTAAGACAAATTTGAATATCCATGACTAAAAAGTCTAAGAAAAATTGATAGTAAAGCTCTCGTTATATAAATTTAATATAATTAATGAATTTAAAAAAATCTGTTTTGCTTACAGTGCAGTGGTTAGTGTGTTGACCTAGTAAACCATAATCATTGCATTAATTCTTCATTGAGACAGTAGCCAATGTGTTGGATTAAATTATTGTGAATTTGGTGATTGTGGTGATGAAGGAAAAAATAAAAATCGTGCCTCAGAAAAGAATTTGTGTTCTTTGTGCTTTCTTTTGAAAAAGAAAATCAGAATCAAGATCAGGGTGACTTTAGTAGGCCTCAAAATATGGTAATTGTTTATGCTTTTCTACCAGTCTTGACAAATCACAACTTTTCTTATTCCAAAAGACGAATGCTTTAGACCACAGGATTGTCTCGGCAGTTTGTGGATGAAGAGGTAGTTGCCAGTTGTGATATGAATTTTTTACCCTTTTAATTTACACCTCTGGTAGTCTCTGACATTGGACTTGTGAGATTGATTTTTGACCTTTGGAATTACAACATGATTTTTTTTTTTTTTTATCTGAACCTCCATATTGCTGTTTGCTTCAGTGACAGTAATTGTGAGTTCAATCCTTCAACTGAGTACTACAGACTTAGACTCAGTGAAAACATGGTGAGCAATAACAGAATAGTACTAAAAAGAGAACAAGATGGGTTATTTCTCCTAGTCATGGACAATGGAATCTAACCCTGTAGATTAAATAAAGGGTTCAGCCCAAAATTTCCTGAAGGTGACCAGGTTTGCCAAACACCTGAAGAAGTTGTAATAATAACAAAGATCAGAACATTAGTCTGAATGTAAATAATGTATTTCATTTGGTTGTTTGGTCTTTTAAATTATCCATAATCTGGCTTTTGATGCATAAATGATTATAGCCATTTACAAAGTGAATAACAAGGTCTGCCAGGTATTGGATAACACATTTTAATGGGACACAAATTAGAAGCTACTAAATATACTGCATGGCATGCTCGAATTTTTAATATTCTTATTTTTCTAACAGATTCATTGATAGCCTTAATGTGACAGCTTCCTTTCTGTCACAAGAAATGAAATATCATGTAATACTTATGGCACTAGCTATCAACCACAGCAGCTCTGAGAAAGCCAGCCTCTTGAAAGTCGCCAGGTGAATAGTAGCAATGACAAGTGCCTCTGCATGGATGCCATGGAACTATCCACAGTGGTGTAGACCATATCTATGATGGTCTTGCTGGTTATAAGTGTCATATCATTCTGCCTTTCTCATTCCTGCAGGGTTTCAAGGTCAATTCTAATGCTTACATTGAGGTGTTTTGAAGAATTATTTTAATCCAAGATGTACCTTAAAACAGTCACTTGCATCTATTTTTAAGCCTGTAAGGATGGGGTGCAGTAAGTGTTCTCTGCCAGATAATGTATAGATGTAAATGGTACTAAAAGAAAAGTCTAATTAATATCGCTTTGACAAAGCCTATAATTTCAGTACATCAATTTTTTTCATTCATCTGTTATATTTATTATGCAGAACCTGGGTATTTTTTAAAACATTTAGCAGAAATGCTATGTATTTTCTAGCATGAATGATCACAATAAATTATCTTGTTATAATTAGCCCTAGTTCTGTCTTTATTTAATTTTTTATAGAAAATAAAATAAATTAAAAACTCTTTGAGAAGTATCATTGGCATTCCAAATATTCAAAGAGTTTTCTGTTACTTTTATTTTGTTTTGCGCTATTGTGGGAAATCCATTTTTTCATCCAAGTAGTACGTCTGAAGAAGATCATAGAACAGATTGCTTGAAACATTATAGGAACAGAGCATAAATAATGAAAAGAATGAGTTCAGTTGTTCATAACTCTTGGAATAAATTAGTCATTTGGAAAAAGAAAACAAAAAAAATTTGATTCATTCATAAATTTCAAAACTACACTAGATTTTCACAAGTCTTATTTCAAAAGAGTGTTTCAAGGAAGTGTCAGGTGTTTAAGTTAACAGCACAGAAAATGAAACCAATGATCCAAGTTTAAATTTTGGCTGTTGCAGTTTGAATTAATAGCCTTGGGAAAGACAGGGATTAGTTTTCTCTCCTTCCAAGCTTCGTTAAATACCAGAGCAGATTCAACTCTCTTGCTTTGGTTGGCTCTGAATTCAAACCAGAAGTAACATATTGGTTCCTAAAATGTATGCCTGACAGGGTTCTAGTAATTTTTTGGTAACAGTAGCAATCTGGAAGTAGATTAAATAAATTGATCAACTAAAAATACAAAAGAAGAATCTTCCCATGACACCTCATAGTAAAATGGAGGATGTGAAAAAGTTAAAATAATAAGCATCACATACAAATAACAATTTTCTTGTCTAAATAAATAAATGGCAAATTCTGTCTGTCCATCTGTGTCAGAAACCCCTCTAACTTGGGCCACACTTACCTTACATAGACATATTGAACCTTTTTTGAATCAGGATGATCCTAGGATAGAAAATCTGTCCTTCATCTGATGCTTGAAAATCCAGCATTGGGATTTGTGTCTGGATTAGGTGGGACAGTTAAAAATTCCAGTTTTAAAATAACTGAAAAAAAATTAGTAATTTTAAAAGTTTTTGATTTATATTGAGTTTAAAGTAATACAAAAACTTTGTGAATTTAAAATTTTTTTTTTTAAATTCAGTTTAAAATATCTCCAAAACTTTGTGATTCAAGGAATTCAATTTTATTTCTTCAGAATGCTAAGGAATCAGAGTTAAAGTGAGAGGTTTCATGACATGAGCTTTTGAAATTCCTCAGAGTTTGTGATTTGAAGAACTCGGTTTTTGGCCCGAATTCAACTTTCAACCCAAATTGGTCTTTTGGCCGGAATTAGAATTATAGCCTGACTCAGAGTTAAAATGAGGTTTTGAAGTTCAGTGGTGAAAAATGATGAATTCAAAGTTATTTCTTCAAAATTATTATTGCTGTTTTCTAATCTGGTCCAGAGGTCCTTTTAGTTTCGTGTTGCAGGCCCAATCAGCCCTCCATAGGAGCTAGCTTAAAAGTCTGCGCTTTTAAGATAGTTTTAAATAAGATAGTATGTTTTTACTTTTATCCTTTTGGCAATTTTTTATTCAGTTTAAACCTAAATGCTTGTTTATCAACAAAGTTTGCAATAAACAACAAGAAAAAGGAAAGAACAGGGCAAAAAATAATGTAAAGCAAGAAAACAATATATGCAAGGCAAATTAACAGTAATAAGGCAAAGCAACAGTAATATGGCAAAATGTTCACAAACTAAAAATTGGTGTTGACACATGAGCAAATTCAGATGAATGAACAAAGCATTCTGAGTTCAAGGCAAGACAGACTGGGACTGAGTCAGATGAAATTGAGAACCTGTCTATTTTATTGGCTAGAAAGAAATCCTAGCATGCATTTGTGTGCTTCTGCCTATAAATTGCGGAGGGCAAAGTGTTTTGTAGTCATTCCACATGGGGATTGGAATCAACAGATCTACCCTGTACATTGAATAAAGGATTTAGTTTGAAATTTCTTAACACTTACCTAGATTGACAAGCACTTGAAAAGTCCAGGGGGCACAATTCTTAGTGATATTTTGTAAATTACTTTATATTGTTACTCGCCAAAAATTACAGAATTTTTTACATATGGACCAACACTTCTGTTTTGGACGAGATTATCTGTATGACCCATGAGCATCAATGTGCCATTTGCTCGCATGCCTAGGATTAGAGCATAATTATTTGACCCATGGTTTAAGTACAGTCTTGTTATCTCTGATTAATATGTGGTGCTGTGATGTGAACCTGGTTTTTGGGGGTATTGATCTCAGACCAGCACATTTCGATTGCATGATAATGGATGGGAAGGGATAATTTTTTGTCCTTACCAGCACATGCATGTATGAGCCGATGTTAAACTGACCATGAGTCATATCCTACCACTATGGGAAGGTAATGAAATCTGGAATCAAAGTGTAGTATCTGTGCACTATTGTGAAAACTGTTATACACACAAAAAAATATATCTATATGAATATAAATTGCTACAAGGTAAGATTAGGAGAGATAAGGTCAGGATTTGATTTTTTCTATCATAACAAAACTTTCATCTAGTCTGGTGGAATACAAAATTTGATTGAAATGTTATAGTGAACTATTCACTGTACAACTTTTTTTTTTGTTTAAAAGTAGGGAAACAAAATTTATATTTTCTTTATTTTGTTTTTATTTTTATTGTTCATGCACAACCATTAAAAGAGAGTCTCTATCTATATTGTCTTGCTTGGATGTAGGTGATGCTTTACCCATCCAAGTAATGTTCAACTTGGCTTTTTAATGTTGGATACCCCATGTCTGCTTTGGCACTTAGTGTCAAGCATTTGTTCAATGAAATTCTGTCACATTATATTCAAATCTTTAAGTACTGGGGCTTAGGAGGAGGAGAACTAGAGAAATTTCTACATGAATTTCTCTTGTCAAAATCCTGTTTCCTCTCACTTCTGGACAGACATGTCATTTTTATAACAAGCATAAACATCTACAATTTCCTTTTTTCTTTTTTTTATCCGCTTGTTGAAAATGCCAAAATCTAATTGTTTTCCCCCTTTGACAACTGAAATGCTTGCCTTTTACCCTTTTATTCTAACTGGCATATTTCTTGAACTATTTTTTTAAACAATAATTTAAAAGTAAGGAGTTTTGTTATCCTAAACTTATGAGAGAATGAATTTATTAATTTGGATCGAAGTATTTGAGTGCTTTTAGTAACAGGATATACATAAGACAGGACTCCCGACCCCATATATATATATATATATATATATTTAATATATTTCTGTTTATATGTTATTTTTAATAGATACAATTTATTTAAGTAAATGCTCTATTTTTTAAATAAACAGTATTAATGACATTTACCAACCCGAATGCTTGAGAAATTTCATAGAAAATATGTGGTTTATTGGTGTCGAATGAAATTATATCAAAATTCTTTTGAGTGAGGAACAAGAGAAAGTGAAATTCTTTCTTATAAAATCCTAAAAATATTTTAATTTATACTATTATATTTTTAAACTTATTATTTATTGCTAAAATTTCAACTCTATATTTTTTACCTTTTATATCAAAAACTGGCAACCATTTTACTCCAGCAAGCAGAATCATGTTTGAATGAATGAATGGTGATTAAATACTACAAAAATTTGAAATAAAAGATATTATCCATTTAAATAAATCAAAGAGAAATTGGGATTAGGTAACAAGATGTCATGCATGATCTATCAGTAGCATTGTGCTCCAATATTTGCTTACTGATTGATCAAAATCTCTACTCAGGCTGAATCTAGCTCTCAGGCTGTAGGTTGCCTATTCTTCTTCTATATAGGGAATATTTTTGGTTCAACAAAATTTAATTTTAATTTTTCTACTTTTATTTCTTTGAAATTTCGTAAATTTTAATATTTCATTTTTCCAATCTGTTACATGCCTAGAGTTGCATAAACAAATCTCACACCACCAAATAAATTAAATATTTCTAATAAAAACAGGTATTATAATCTGAAATTCAATTCTTATATTTATCATATAAAAACCATTTTAAATAGATTTTAAAATTTATCAGCTTTTATTCATTTTTTTAAAATACTCTGCCCTAATTTAAATATAAAAAATAAACTATTTTGAATTGAAGTAGTACAAATAATAATTTTTTTTTTTTTTAAATCGGTATCACTCCATGCAAGGCAGTAAAGCCACTAAGACACAGTGGATTACAGGGTGTGGAAGAATTAAGAACAGAAACATTAATAATGAGCAGGAAGAGGAAAGAGTAATCTGGAGGACAGTAGATAGCGATTGACATTGCATTTAAATTTTTGCAGATTAAAGTTGACTGGAAAGCATGGAACTAGAATGGAGTTCCACAAGTGAGAAGTGTAAGAAAAGAAACTGTTAGCATAGAACTTACGGGTACATCTAACCAGCTCAACTGTAAATGGATGAGATCTTGACACCAGTCTAATACTGCGCTTAAATTCAAAAAGTCTAGGTACCATAGTGAAGAGCTCATCTGAACAATAAACATGAAAGTATTTATAGAAAAGGCAGAGAGAGGCAACCTTACAGCAATGGGACAGTGACTGAAGCTGAGCCACCAGATCAGGACCAATAATATTGCAGATTCTTCTTTGAATTTTATCAAGGAGCTCAAGATAAATAAAGGCACTGGACCTTAGGCGGCAGTAATAATCTAAGCATGGATGAATGGTAGACTTATAGATATTTAGGACAGATTCTGGAGAGAAAAATTGTCTCACACAACACAGTGAACTAACTTTCTTGGCAACTACCCAGGTAATTAGTCATGAGTTCAATCCTTGTGCTGATGCTAACCTTAAGAAATAACTAAAGTAATCTCTCCAAGTGAGCCTACCTCTTTAGTCTCCTTTTTTGGATTTTGTCTATTTCTTTATCTTTAATTTTCTTAAATTTGTTGTTCAAAAGAAAATTAGTCAATAGTGATTAATCTAGACAACCTTACAATTGAAGCATAAAGGCATGAAAACAGTTAATCTTTGATAGCTGTTTATACTAATAGCAGTGTTTTATGAAGAATTGTATCCCAATGGGTGTCTGTTTATTCCGTGGCCTGTCAAACTGATCCACAAAGGTTTGTTGCTCATTAAAATTTCTTTGCTTCATTTGCTTGATACAATGCATTTTCAGTTCTTCCTTATCCACTCTATTTTTTAGCCCCCTTGATTCTGTCTGTAGGCTTTCTTATTCTGACAAATGAAATCTTTCTCTATACTGTCAACTAAATAGACTTGGTTTTTGAGCAAATTTTGTTTCAATTTAACCACACACATACATACAGATTCATTTCAGTTTTATTACTGTTTATGTAATATATAATATTACAAATAGGATTTATTAACTAAATTTGTGTCAAAATTTACAGTTTCCAAGAGAAAACCTGCCTGTGTTGGAAATATAGGAATTATTCATTTAAATCCTGGATAATTCCCATAACAGTTGAAGTGGGGAAGTGAAACAACAGTTATTGTTGTATTTTAGAAGAAGCTACATTTGATAAGTAGGGTTAGGGTTTTATCTTTCATTATTATGGCCCACTCTTTTTACCACTACTTCATTATTCACTCATTTAAGTTGAGTCAAATGAGGAAAAGGGATTAAACACTAAATTTTACAATTTTTAATCTAAAATTGGTTTTGGCAAGTTTCAGCACTTTGTATTGTGCACTGAAAATGAGGAAGAAAGGGATTGTCAATGGTCAGGAATTAATGTGAATATTAATGACAGTACAGAGATACATGTACAATATAAATAGTGTACTAATGATTTTACTACAGAAATTCATTGAAAATGAATAAAAAGGGATTGTCACTGGTCAGGATTTAATGCAAGCATTTACTAACAGAATAAGGATATATATGTATAATAATAATGAACTGCTATTGATTTTAAAAAAAATGCATTGATAATCAGATGAAAGAGGATTGTTGGGAATTAATACTTTATATTAATATTTTATAGTTTATGAAATTAACTTGCTTTACTCTTTGCAGTTGTATACAGAGATATGTCTTTAAATATGAACATATCTGTCTAAGAGCAAATGTATAAATGAGAAAAATACTACCTTCCATCTCATTCTATGTATATTAAGAGAAAATTCTTTATTTATACAAAGATAAAATGCATGGTTGTATAGCAAAAGGAAGAGCCCAACATGCAAATTACAAGTTGAAAATATCAAAACTAAACAAGTACAGTGTAACCTGGATATAAGAGAGTTGTCGGGACCGGAGATGAAGTCTCTTATATCCGGGTTTGGTCTATTTTGTTTTATTAACACAAGCTCTAATTTGGGACCAGATAAAATCTCTCTTATATCCGGGTTTCTTTTATATCCGGGTTACACTGTACTACAATTTAAATATGTGTTTTAACAGAGGACAGAAAGTGTGACACTGAAATCTGAAGATGCATTGGGATAGCGAAAGATGCCTTCTAAAAGTTGAGCAAAATATTAAAAAACAGGAAAATGATATTAGAAACAAAGCAAAGAGTACTGAACTGTTACATAATATCAATCCTCCTATACGGCAGTAAATGCTGGACAATCTCCTCACAGATGGAGAAGAGACTTGAAGCAACAGAAATGTGGTTCTACAGAAGGATGCTGAGAATATCATAAACTGAACATGTGAGCAATGACAAGGTGTTCGATAAAATGGAAACTTATGCCTAACATCAAAGAGAGAGAGAGAGAGTTGCAATTTCTAGGGCACATAATGAGGAAAGAGGGCTTGGAAAATGTGACAATGACAGAACCTACTGATGGTAAAAGGGACTGAGAAAAACAGCACATAACCTGCCTAAAAAGTTTTTGTAAATGACAGAACAGGGTTTAGAAGAGACAGCAAAAAGACAAACTTTACTAAGAGTTACAAAAGACAGAAAATTATGGAAGGCCATAATCATCAATGTCCTGACGGGACACAACGCATAAAAGAAGTGTGCATATATAAAAAGATGTATTTATATTAAAAGATTTCTATTTCTGGACAAATCAAGGAGGAAATTTGTATGTTATATATTATTCCACAAGTAGTTTGGTTTAATCTTCTCATCTTGCTGTTATACAAAATTTCAAATCTGAATGAAAGGTATGTGGTCTATGAAAAGGGAGTGTTCCTAATGTGTGCTAAACTGTCCAACCAATATGTCCACGCTTGAGTTTCCAGTATTAGCCTCCAACCTCCATCATGGACAATTCCTCACTCCCATTCCCTTATTACAGTGGGCTTCCCTTTCCAAGCATAAGCATCAGTAGCACCCTGTAAAGCAAAGTAGGAACCATGATGAGTAAACATCTTCATATGCCCAGATCAGGAAGGGAAGTTAGGAAAGAAGGCAACAACTCCTGCAGCTCTTACTAAAAATCAATATCAGCTCAACATTGTTTTGGAGGAAGAGGGAAGAAAGGGACCAGATGTCCTAGCTAAGACCTGTTGCTGTTTGTGGCTTCGTCATCACTTTCATCACTAACCAGCTTTCCAATAGTCCAGCAACACCAGTAGCAGCAATAGCTGTATTTATAATGAGGTCAATACTTAGAGCGTGTCATATACAAGAAAGGAGATTTTAAAAAAACAGTGGGAGCAGCAAGCTTTATTTAAGATGTCTGGTTTTTGTGTTTATAGAGTTCTGCATTCTCCCTTTAAAAATTGCTACATTTATAAAAGAATTTTTAAGGAAAAATAATAGAAATATTAAATTTTCATGCATAATTAGCATAAAATGCTTATATTTGTCAATGGTCAAATAATTAAACTATTTCATTTTAGAAGTAGGAGAAAAAGGTTTATTTACCACCACTATTTTGGCGCCTTTCAATATAAATCAGTGACTGGCTATTATTTATTTTCAAAACATAAAATGGCACTTATAAAATATGCCTGCATCTCTCTTTTCTTTTTACTTATTGGTGTACATCTAAAGTATTTTTGCTTAAATTTGCATAATGCATTTTTATGTAACACTTATGTGGCATCTGCTGATGATCCCAGCTCTTCTGAAAGTTTTTATAGTTCTCTTCTAACTTGCATTTTAAAGCGCATAATAATCAACAACTGCAAGGAGCAGAGGGGTATTTTCATATTCCTAGATGTAACAGTCAGAGACCTGGAAAGATAAATTGGCGAACCAAGTTTGAATTTGGACTAAGTTTGTTACATTCACTTTCACATAAATACCCATAAGAAAAGTATGAATCTATCTCCTCCTTTCCCCAGCTATGGATTAAATAGCAGGGCTGACGGGACTCTCTTCCCTTGAGGTAGCAACTAATCTAGAAGGAAAACTCTGAATTCAAAACCAGCCTGAAGAAGGATAGGCTCCGACAGGTTATCTTTCCCTAGACACATCATTGCTGCTATAGCTGCAGTACATGTACTACCTCTATGAGTAATAGGTTAAGGAACTTGTAATAAAGGTTTGTTGTAAAGACTATTAAAATAAATGTAGCCTAAGAAATAGACATGGTAGATTTCTCCACACCATTTTTTTCAAAGAGTTTCTCTTGGTATGACTTACCAAGAGAACATCTTCCCAACATGTCTTCAGATCAGATATAATTTATTTCTATGAAGATATTAAGAAAAGAATTATTTGTAATAGTCATTAACTCGTCAGATCCATTCTGTAAGCCATCTGAACAGTTTAAATGAATCATTGATATTTAAAATAATAGACGTGTGTTGAAATCCTCACATTATTTAGTATTGTTGATGTTATCGCTAACATTTTTTGGCAAGATTTACAAATGCTACTCTCCCTATTGTGTTTATATTTCGAGTGTTATGACTGCATTATATTTTACGAGAATGAAATATACATAAAAACTTAAAGAAAAGATATTTAAAAAAACAATATTGCATTTTTACTAAATAAGTATTTGTTATTTCAATCATTAAATTGTTTTTAAAATAGTGGGTGTATTTTTTGTATGTTAAATAATAATTTTTCCCAACAAAATGAATGGAAATTTATTGCACCCTATTAAAACCAACTGTACCTGTTTGCATTTCTCCCCAAAATATGGTTTCAATTGGTCAATGTATGGCTATTTTACAGGATTTGGTGGACAGACGAACAGAAATCACAGAATTTTATAAATAGATAGAAAAAATCTCTTTTTTTAAATAATTGCTTTCAATCTTAATAAAAATAAACACCACCATTTTCAAATAATTTGCAAATGACATTAGTGTTCCTTTTGGCTGTATTCTACTTTTACCTTTTATTTGTTCTTCTGTATTTGAAATATTTCCTTCTACTCAGACATTGACAAATGTTTACCACCTGGGAAAAGCTGTATTGTTTTGGCAGTTGTCAGGATATTTAAAACTTATGAAAAGATCGACTTTCGAACTTGTAAATTAATATTAAATAGCAGGGATAAATTTTTCTGTACTAATCAGTCAGTAATGGACCTGGGGTGTAAGAAGTATTTTGTGAGTGTTGTGATGGTAAGAGAAATATGAAAGTTCCCTTGTCATGTCATAGTTTAGTAGTTGAACTCACAAGCCATTAGTAGTAAATTAAGTTTTCACAAGATGAATTAGTGCCACTCAAAGATAAGCTTAATGAAGAACTTATATTGATAATATTAGTAAGTAGAAATACCTGTGAAAATTTCACATTTTTCCTATTTTAATTTTCTGATGAATCTTAATTCTCAAGTAAATATTTGAATAAGCCCATGGTGAGTTCTCCAACAATGAAATAATCTATCACATTATTAAATATCTGAGCTTAACAACTTTAACAAAATATTACAATAAAAATCCTAAATATTTATTTAAAGAAGTAAGAGAGTACAACTTAAAAATATTTGAAATTGATAACTTTTTCCATTTTACTGAAACAGCCATTAAACACTTCTATCTTCCCTTTCATTCTTTTTTTCACTGCAACCAAGATATTGGCAGGTCGTAACATACATCCTAACTAAAGAACTAAGGGAGGTATGTGCAGAATTATAATATAATGATTAGAATAGAGATTGTTTTACTGCTTTCTGCTCTTGGATATTGTGAAGTTTAAATAACAAGTGATTTCAAGTGTGAATGATTTGCTCTAGTCCAAAAATCCGGCTGGAATTGTATCTTTTTACTTTTAAGACGATGATCTCTTCCTTCATGATAATAGTTATAATATTGCTATAAAATATAATTACAATTAATACAATATTATTTACATTCAGACTAATGTCTTTGTCTTTATTATTGTGCTCTCCAGCCTCCTGCTGTCTATTGACCTGGGTAACGTTTGAAATTGGAATTTCAAACTAAACAGTTTATTTAATCTATGGGATTGATTATTCTCATTCTGCTATCCATGTCTAAGGATATCTTTGTATTGATCTTATTGAATACTGCTCACATTGTTTCTACCGAGTCTGTACTACTTATTTTTTTAATTTAATATATATTTTGCCGATACAAAGCATATATATTAAATTTTAAAAAGATTTTAATTTAAAATTCTCAGCATTTCGCCTGTTCCTTTGTGCACATATGTAGGTGCATCAAATTAAACATGAATTTACTCCGATAAAGTCTGAGATGACAAAATGTATTATGCAAAAACTTTTTCCACTTTGTTGTAAATCTTTCTTCTAAAATACTTTATTATAGAAATTTCTTGAAATAATCCTGAATAACCTTGCAATGAAATGTTTGTTGGAAGAATTAAAATCTTTTCATAGGAAGGAATCATTAAAGTTTTTTATGCTAATGTTCACCCAATATAAGTCCCAAGAGCCACTCAAGGTAGAGGGTTACTGTGTGGAGTTGTAAGGGCAAAAAGTGAAGTTCATGGGGCTTATGCAGGAAAGATAACAGTTAACCCCAAGCCTGAAGAGGTTAAGATTGTAGAGATTGGGGATAGCATCTTGCCGGGCGTCTTTTCCACAAAGCAGCTCTTTTTGCCAAGAAGCTGTCCGAGTGGAATTTACTCCTTATTAATGGAATACGAAGGGATGACAATGATTTATAATCTTGGATATGTGGCATGGTGGTTCTCACCTGTAAAGGTCAAAGCTGGTGGGACCAAGGAATATGTAGTTCTTTAGAACACATTCCATGGAAATAGCAAAAATAGAGAAAGTAGAGGCTTGCAACATTTTGTATGTGGGGGAAAAGTGTTGTAGAGTGGAAAATAATTCATCACCCACAAGGCTGCATAGATGCTTTTGATGTCTACCCAGACAGGCAAGTGAGGACTGGACAGTTTCACCCCGGATATGGCAGCAATACTATATTTTTGGTCACATGTAGTTTTGTCAAGTTTAAAAGAGGGAGTAAGATACTTACTAGAGTCGTACAATGAATTGACCCCCCCCCCCAATCATCTTTAGCAATATATTCTACGGGGGGGGGGGCAAAAATAAGTATACAGTAATGAAAACAAAACATGCACAAAAATATTTTATTAATATAATACTGATATTTCTTACTGTATACCTACTTTTACAGTGTGTATGTTAATAATAAAAATGACAAGATGTCCTGTAATTTGGTTACCAGTGAAATCCCCCCCACCAAACACTCAATGTCTATATCTTGTAGTAGTTTGCCCATCCATTTTCCTCACTATTTCCCTTATAGTTTCAAAATAAAGTTACTTATAGACTAGATAATTCTAAATTGTATTATTGGGAGTAAAATACTAGTTTTCTTTTTTATAAACACTCCTCAACAGCTTAAAATAAATAAATTACCTATTTGCTACTATTATTACTACTATAAACCCTTAATTGGTTTTCTCTGAATGAAAGAGAAAACTAGAAGAGTAACAAGTTTCTGTAGTATTTATTTCACTACTTTTGAGCTACATTTCTAATTTTTCCTACTTTCTTTGTTTCTCTTTTTGGGTGTGAATTTTTCACAGCTGGTTCCTTCCTTCCTCGTTCCTGAACAAGGGCTATAGAATTCTACCCATTCATTCCGTCCATCTACACGTTATTTATTTTCTTTATTTCTTTATTTGTGCTAACAGATTAAAAAGAATTAGGGGAGGGATCTTCCTACTACTTGTTTCGTCACAGCTACTATGGAGCGGGTCTCCCCACATTTCATTCATTCATTCACACACAAGTCGATGATGCTTTTTCTCTACGTCGATCTACGCTTAACTGCTTAACTGTGGTTGGTGGTGGTAGTCCTTGTGTCTGTTGCAATTCCTTCATCACATGAAGGCATTGCTTTCACTTAGCAACGATTTATCGGGACATTGCTCTTCCTACAAGTGCCTGTGTGTTGCTGCTGTCTTTTAAAAACGGACCTAGCAATGATGCACCCACCACGGAATGCTTTCACCTAAGAAGGAAAGGAAAAAGCATGACCACCTGAATTTTAACAGGTTTGCTTTTTCTTTTTTGTTTCATTTATTTGGCATTTTCTTTATCATTGTTTTTTTTTCTGCTTTTATTATTTTCTAATTTTATCTAATTTCTTTTTTCATTTAGTTTTATTTTGAAACCATGCTTTGCAGAAATTATTTTTAATAGATTCTGTATTTCTATCCAAACGAAAGGCTTTTTTTCGGTTTCAAGCCTGTTTCTTGCTTCAACAAATGTCAGTCATAAATTTACTTCAATTTAATTTAACCGTTAACGGTTCGATGTTTTATTGTAATAATTAAAATTTTCGATATTCAAATTGAAATTTCTATTGCTTATTTTATGTCCCTTAAAAATTAAAACGAATGTGCAAAAAAATAAATAAAACAATTCTCTTCATAGCATGATTCATTTAAAAAAATTTTTTTTTAGAATGAATCAGACTCCAAAGCCCCTTTTATAAATAGTCATTTATTACTGGTTCAGGTTATGATCGTTTCCATTCAATTTTAACTTAATAATACATATCTCTTTCTAATAATGTGTACGGTACGGCTTAGAGCAGATATTTCTTTCGTTATCAAACAAAAAAAAAAAAAACGACTCTAAAGAAATAAATTCACCCGGCTAATTTTACTGGGGTTATCAATGAGGTTAGATTTTATGGCTCAAGGCCCCCCACTGAGGCCCTTAGTGAGTTCTCTCTACTCGCTAATTGTTGACAACTATTAAATATTTCATGGCGTGCTGTAATTTAAATTGTAACAATCTGTGGTGGGAGGAAAATTTTAATTTTTAAATAATTATCTAAGGATTAGGTTTTTCGTTCGTTACATAAATTCACTTTTGTTTTGATTTTATTATTTTATTAATTAATTTTTTTTGTACGGTATTTGTGAATAACTAAGAAATGAGATAAAAATATTTGTTAGACGAGAAATAATTTCACTGAAAAAGACCAGTCGGTGGTGCACTTGATCAAGTTCGAACTCATCCATTCGTAATGGATTTATTACGAAACCTTTGCTTTCCGGAAAGAATCTTCACAGTTTGTTGAGCCGTGTTCTTCCTTTTCATTTTATTTTTTTTTTTTGCATAAGACGTCTTTTTTATTTTGTTTTTATAAATCCACAATTAGAACCTGTTGACCTTTATGACTGATGAGTATCGAATTTTTAATCTTTATTTAATGGGTTTTTTTTCTCTCTCTAGTTGGGGACGAGGGACTTGTTAAAAAGCAATGAGAAATTCATTACAGAAATTATTTTTAAGAATGGTTTTCTCAACTTGAGCAGATATTTTCTTCATACTTCGGTCTCTCGTTTTTCTCTTAGTTCCCCCCTCTCTCCCCTTTTCGCGTTCATTAATCATTAAAAATAAAACACTTTCCAAAAGAGACTTGATTCATCGTTGTTGATAATGGCACTACCTTTTCATTTTCTTTTCTTATTTGCATTTTGTGTGTGTGTAAGAATAAAAAAAGAAATTAATCTGTATTTTTATAAGCCACAAGGCCATATTTTGAGAGCGATCAATGTGGATTACAATGACATGACTACACTAAAAGATTTAGTTACACAAAATTAGATTATGTAAGCCACTCTACAAAAAGAAAACTAGTTTTTACTTTTAATTATTTTTATTTTTTTACTTTTTCATTTTTTTCAGGTTTTAATGTTGATTTTGTTCAACAGGTACATTTTCACTTGAAATTGAATTTATGCTCACACGAAGAACTATTTCATTTGGTAGTTAGAGACTTAATTGGATCAGATTATTATTTTATATAAACATATCAAACTAAAAAGAAACCCACATTTGATAAATTTTAAATCATTTTTCCTACTGAAATAAAATTTTTTACTAATAATAATGCTTTTAAAATTTATGTAACATACTGTTCTAGCGAGTTTTGAATACATACACACGCTGATCCTCTTCCCGTTTTTAAATATATATAAATTAAAAATAATTATTACTCAGTTACTGTTTTTTAATATGAGGTATGCTGAAAAGTTTTCGAACCGGTTAAGAAGGGGTTCTCAAAATCTGATGCTTGTTTGGTCATTTTGGTAAGATTTTCGGTTGTGTGTCAGGCCGAGAATCTTTCTGCGACTGCTTGTGTGACTTGTGCCTATCTCCTGAGTGAACCTGCAAAATTAAAATATAAACCCTGTGGTTCAGGTTACACTTTTTGTTTTCACTTGAAAAAAAAAAACAAATCTTTCGGCATTATTAGTTAATGTGCATTTTGTGTATGGAATTTAAAATTAGTGCTGAAAAGTGAAAATTATCCCAAGCATAGGTTTGAATTGTAAATTTACAGCTTGCCCAAAAAGGTGACCACGTAAAAAAGAGCTTTAAAGTTACTTATTTGCAATAAGGAAAAATTTTCTTAACGTCTTTTTAAATTTATTTTTTAAATAAAAATAAATAATTATTAATTACAAGATACAACTTTCAGTGATACACTAAGCGTCTTTGTTCTGGTCCAAGGCCATAGTTGAGGAGCGCCCAGTAAGAGACGTTGTTTGTCTACATGAGTTTTTTTTTTTCTTTCATTAATTTAGAAATTTATTTAGCTACATAATTATTTCTGTAATTTACAAGTAAATGTTAGGGATTGTTGCCAAGATTTTAAATATCTGTTCCTTCGGGGTTTTGAAACCCAACCCATTTTATGCTGGCTAATATTGGCTATGAATAAGAACGTGACTGTCTACAATGTACATGAGCCACATTAGTTACCCTACGTTTGTTACTGCATCATCAGCTACAATAAAAATAATAAAAAATAAAGGAGGGAGAATAAAATTATAAAATAGGGCTGCCTACTTCTCACGATAAGGAATGTATGGGGTTTGTATTGTAATGAATGGTGTCTCCCTGTTGAATGTTACTTCCCCTCCCACATCGACTTCTTTATTTCCATGATAGAACCAACGCCTTGTACGGAACAAGCATTGATACATTTTCTTCTCAGCCTGCACACTGAATGAATGTAGTCATGTGTGCGCGTGCGCGAGTATTTTTTTTTTAAATTTTTGTTTTTTTATTTATTCTTTAATGTAAATTTCAAAAGATGTTGTGGGTAGGGATACTTTTGCAGGGGACGTAACAAATTATTTATTTTTAAAGAAAATCTTTTCTCTCATTTAGAATAATTTGATCTTTCTGTATATTTTTGTAGAAACCGGCTAAAAAATCTACCCACATGTTTGAGTTTGGAAGTCTACTTATACGGAAATAGTTTAAATGAATCTAATTCTAATAGATTGAGAAAAAATTGTCTCAAGCTTTCAGTTAAGCAAATAAATTTGATTAAATTCAAAAATCGATTTTCATTTTAAGCTTTCTTTAACCATCAAATAAATAAATGTAAATAACTTGTACAGAAGAGTCAGATACACGCGTTTTAAAATTCAGATTTTGAATTCGTTTCAAATTTTTTAAAAATATATATTTTATAAACTGAATCGTACTAGAATGCATAAAACTATAAATGTGGTTCAAATGAAGCACAGGTGATAAAATCCCTCCCCCACCTCATTCATTTGCAGTGGATGCATATGAGAAACTCTGGAAGTGGAGGAATTTTATAAATATATTTATATAAAGATCAACATAGCTCTCAAAAGATGAGAAAGAGAAAATTATTTTTACATGTACACAGAGAGCTTAAAAGAAAAGGAAGAAAAAATATTTATGCGATTAGAAGTTGTGTGTGTGAGAGTCCAACACAGGGTTTGTAGAAATTAAGAAATCTGCTTGCCTGATCATTAAGCAGAAACCAAACCAAAGGAAGACTGGACAATATCGTGTACCTACTGCATCCTATGGGTCAGAGAACAAAAAAGAAAAAGAGGGTTTAGGTCCCCTCCTTTTAGATTCCTGAATAGAACATCACCTAGTTAAGTAATGTCTATGGGCAGACAAGGTGGAGTGATTCTACACATTCAATAAATATCCTTTGAAATAAAAGCTATTTTCTTTGTTTCACTTCTGTTATTCAAAAAGCAAAAATAATTTTATTAATAGATTTTAATGCTGAAAATGTAAGATAATTTTGCCAGCACAATCATCAGTGTATACTAAGTAAGTTTCAATTTTTTCTATTTGAGTTAAACCTGCACAAATAGCTTTCATATATTTGTGTAGGCTTAACTCAAACAGAAAAAAACTGAAACTTGCTGAAAAAATTCTTGGTCTAACCTGCTTTCTAAAATCTGATCAAATATCATAATTTTGCATTGAAGGAATTTTTGACCATACCAAGAACTTTTCACCCCTTCCATAGGAAACAATAGCTGGCTGCTTATATCCAAGTATGCCAGCCTACTTAGGTAGCTAGTGAATCACTGTTGCAGATGCCTGCTCAGGCACATTTGTGTTTGTTCAACACCCACAGAATCCATCTGTGGTTTATACTACAACTATGCTGAGTGAACTTTAGTTACAGTTTATGGAAGAGAGTGCATTCTCTGGCATGATCAACAATTTGAACAAGGTCAGCATGCTCAAACCCTCAGTCATGATGACTTGTGATTTTGTGCTAGCACAACCATCAATGGCTCCCAAATAGCTATGTCAACCTGTGATATATTTTCATGCATTTTCCTTCCCAGGCTGATAGCATCAAGAAATCACCTTCCTGGCAAATCAACTATAGTGAGATTAAAATCTGGGTCTCATGGTCAGGAAGCAAACATTGTAACCACTTAGCCATGTATCCCATCATATATGAAATAGTGAGCCTGTAATCACACATTTGCCTGATGTCATCACTTCTATTTAAACAGATATATTTATCCAGTAAAGAAATCACTTATAAGGAAAAGAACTGTATGTGAAATGTTAGCAAAATATAAAGATGAGTGGAGTAAAAATTAGCTGTTTCTATTTTATAAACATACCAGATTTTATCAGCATGTTATTTAACTTTGAAAACATTTCCATATGATAGAATATTGTTGCCTTTTTGAGAGAGAGAGGTGCTCTGTAAACATTAATTTCCAAATCTTGACTAATCTTTTATCTTAATTTCTATTACAGCAATCAAATTGTTATACTATGATTGTTTATTGTACAACATAAATTATATAAAAAAATAATTTGTCTTTGCTACAGCAAGAGAAATAAGATCAAAGAAATACTCAACAAAAATGTAATAATATTGTACTTAGTATTTTTCTTTGTTAATCAACCACTTTTAATCTTATATAATGCTCTGTATATATCTTTTGATAAGCTGGGATTTTCTAAGTTTTTCAGTACTGATGGTGGACTTACAGTGATATCACATTGAAACATGGGTTCTTGGAGGATCACAAAAGTTAAGCAACATAGATCCTGGTTAGTACCTAGATAAGTAACTGCTTGGGAATACCAGGTGCTGGATGTGCAGGTAGTGTAACAGATAATAGCTCAGAATTGGAAATTGGAGAGCCAAATTCCAATCCTAGTTGTGTTTGCTATATTCACTTATGCTCAAACATCCTTGGGAAAAGTGTGAAGTCACCTCTTCTCCCTGCCATAACCCAACTATGGGTTAATTAGTAGAACTTGTATTAGTAAAAATCATTATTATCTCTCAAAACTTTTTACAATCTAGAAATATTTTCTGGCATTAAACAACCTCGAAAAGGTTAACAAACCATAAAAAAATCAATCAGTCCATATTAATTTTTAAACATCGTAATCAGCAACTGATTGTTGTTTACTTATGGAACTTATTTTAAGAGAAAAGGTCACTAAATCTTTAAAATGTTTAAACCCGTTTTGGGCAGGTCAGGTATTGTTTCATTTTCTTCCAATTTGTAAATTTTGGGAGCAGCTTCACTAGCTTTGAGGATTGGTTTAAAATAATTTCCTAAAATTGCAAAAATCCACCATTGTAATATTTGAAACAAAAGACAGCTGAATGGTATTGCTAATCCTCCTCAGCATCTGTCAGTCTTTGGGAAATTATGGGGTCGTGCTCTAGGTGATATTTTAGGCACAGTGTTCACTGTGGTCTCTACCATGTTATATCTTTCCAGTGCACTAAGCCTTGATAGGTAGATATAGGGAACAGGCTGTTACCCATACAATAGGTCCCCGTCTCCATATTGTTGAAATGATCCAATGGAAAGGTAAGTGCTAATACACATTATTCCAGTGTTATTGTACAAGTTACCAGGACATTGCTGAGTAGAAACATGGGCTGCCTTAGAAACTACAACTCTGGAATTTTTATTAGGGTGACTTCCAAAGCCTTTCCCATGAGTGAGTATAGTTACGAAACCAATGGAGTTTTTTGTTTTAACTAAGAATGGTCCATTTCATAGACTGGTTGTTAACCAAGGCTAAAGAACCTAGTTTGTCCTGCTATTTAATTCATAACTGGATAATAATTATAATTTCCTGTAAAAAAACAACACATTTCAATTATTAGGGTGTACCCTAATAATTGAAAATGCTTCATTTTAGACATTGTATTAACATAAATAAAACCAACATGGTGACAGAGGGAAGATTAGATAAGAACAAATACATAGATGAATGCAAGTTCAAATCATGTTTAAGTAGCCAGTAAATCTTATGGATATATTAACACCTTATGGGACCAAAGTAGTGGTGGTGGGTTGATGCCTTTCCAAGGGCATTAGTGTAAACTACACAAACTGATTCCATTTTCCATGTTATTAATCTTTAGACAGCTTGCACCTCCACCACTACTACTAGTACTACTACTACTACTATCTGTAATAATTAACAAAGAATAAGATGGAAAAAAAAATTGAAAATTAATAAAGATAATGCTTCACATAAGAAATGGAAAGACTATTGCACTTTAATGTAGTTTGGAACCTTTCAGCTAAGAATAGGAATTTTTATTACTATTAAGATATATTTTGTGGAAGAAAAATGAAAAAAAAAGAAGTTTATAATTATGAAAAATAACTTGAAATAAAAAATTTAAATAACTGACTGGCTTTCATTCCTTTCTCTGCAGAGCCTTGATTAAAGAAATAAAACAAATGTGCACCATGACTAAAAGGGGAGAAATTCTCTAAATGAAGATTGGATATACACATATTAATAATATATATATATATATATATATATATATATATATATATATATATATATATATATATTACAAACATATTATGTTTTTAAACAGCCATGTCTCTTCAGGACATAAGCACTCATAGCTCTCCATGACCACCTTTACTTTAACTTTTTGCTGCCATATTTGTTCTTGGAAAAGATAGAAGAGTCGTTTCTCTATTTCTTTCTCCATGGTTATGAATTCCGATTCGTCTTCCTAGACTGATTGCCAACCAGAACTATAGTGTGCCCAATTTAACTGTTATTTTGTAACAAAGTGAGTGGTGTCTGCACTTGTAAGAAGTGACCAAACCCCCAAAGAGGTTTGGTAGCAATCATCTATTGGTGATTAGAAATTATTGGCCCTAGTTTGGTCATAGAGAACCAAGAAGTAGAGCGAGGAAAAAAAGTTTTCCATTGTTCTTATAAAATAAAAAAGTGAAAAATAGAAAAAGAACTAAAAATGTTAATTGGTTCAATAAGTAAAGTTGGATTTGAGATTTTTAAGAAATTAAATCCAAAATTTAATTTGAGGAATTTTAGTAAGATTGAATATAACTGACAAACCTCCATACTTACCTGCTACACCTGTTGTCTTTTACAGGTGTGGTTGTTTCCTGATAAAAATATTCCCTGGCTAAAGGGATATTTCTTAAACTATCAACCATTCCAAATTAGATTGATTCTAAGAGAAATTCTTTCTTTAAGAAAATGGTTTTCAGATTTCAAACTCTAGGGATCCATGTGTTTTTTGATAGACACTTGTGACTGACCCCATTTGTTCTGTCAGTGTGGCAGGTGAGAGCTGTAACTGTTGTTTCTCCCTATCATGTGACTCAACCAGAACAAACACACAGACACAGACCATTTTCCTTTCGATCTATAATGTCAATAAATAGAACTGCTATAGAATCTTCCACATTTTCCTATTTGAAGAAAATATTGAAATTCATACTCACCAGTTCAGTTCCTAACTTGGTATTTATGCTGACCGCAAAACTATTGTCTTAGTAGTAAGTCCACTAGGTTCAACAAAGTAAAACTGGCATCTGACCTTGAAAATGACTGCCAATCAATGATTAACTGAGACTAGAAATGGCTTGTAAATGTGAACACCTCCAAAACAAAAATGCTATCATTTAAACACTGTAGATAACTTTTCTTTGCCTTTCATCAGCATGGCTGATGCTAACCATCAAATGAGTAACTCTTTGCACCCTCTTGGGCTCACATTTTCCACTGACATGAAGTGGAGTGAATGTATTGAATTAATTTCTAGGAAGTTTATTCACTGTGTCATGCCAGAGGATTTTTCTCATCATAATCCATCTTCCATATTTATAAATCTACCATTCATTTGTGCACTGAAAATTGCTGCCATATCTTGTCTAGTACTCCTGCTATATATCTGGAGATTCTTGACAAAATCCAAAAAAGGCTCTGTAATATAATTGGCCCTGACATGGCATCTCAACTTCAGTCACTTCCCCCACTGCCATGACATGGTTTCCCTCTGTTTTTTCTATAAATATTTTCGTAGCAATTATTCTGATGAGCTTTCCTCTTAGGTGCCTCAACATGAATTTAACCATACTATTAGATGGGCAACTAGGTCTCACCATTTTACTGTTCTACTAGCTAAATGTAACCAGAAGTCCTTTTCTAATAGTTTCTTTTCTTGCCTGTGAAACTCTCTTCTGGTTTCTTGTTTCCCTTTCACCCAGTTTCTTTAAAAATTTAAATGCAACACCAATTACTATCTTTTACTTTTTATATCTTGAACCCTGTTCTTTTATTGTCCTTTTTTTCTCACTAAGTCTTCTCATTCTCTTTAACTTAGAGTAACCTCCCCCACTTGTGTCTTAGTTGCTTGGAGTTAAACAACAAAAAACAACTTTATAGAAAGGAGAAATTTGCTTTTGAATTTGGTATCTTTTGCAAAATCTACTTCAATCTTTTTGTTTTGTCATTTTGTGTCTAACTCTCACCTAAGAAATCAATCCTAACTGTAATTATGTAATCCTAACCCAACTTGGAATCATTGATGTTTCAACCTCTCAGCAGAACACTTCTTCAGTATAACAATAATGTAGGCTATGGAGGACTTCGAACCAGGAATAATGTCACCTGGAGTGACCAATGTTCAGAATAGCAATCTTCTATAGTCACTGGGCCATTTTTAAAGTAGTGATGACCAGTAGAGGGCATGTATGGAGGGTTTGGTTCCATTTATTTCAGCTCTAATTGGGGTTCTTAACTCTGAGTATCACAGCTGCACTTAAAACTTGCTGCAAAACATAAAAAAATACAACAGAAAAACCACCCTATTTGTCTGGGATTTTCTCAGAATGTTTTTCATTAAATTGGCCTTAAAGTATAAGTGGTTCATATATTTATTGTAACCAAATATTGGTCTCTTCTCCTAATATTTGAAAATAGTTTTTCTTTGAAAACTTTTCTATTCAGAAATGGTGTAAAATAGTTCTTTATATGGGAAATAATTTTGATTGCTATCAGACCCCAAAATAAACTGGTATGTGATTTTCTCTATATTTAACAGTGCTACAATGATTACAGAGAAGTTTGTCTATAATTTTCAAAGGGGATATCAGTTTAAGGCAGTTTTGCATGCCTACAAAGAAATCAAATAGAAAACTGTTTGAGGTTATAAGCAGTCAAAGATACTCTCATATTTCAATCCACAACAGACGACACATTCTGATCTTCAGTATTGAGGCAAGTAGACAGAAGGTTAGTTTTGAAGTCTAGGAATGCTAAAATTTTCATATGTAAATTAATGGTGATTGCTGTTTAATTTTGCACCTTTTCAGATAGCTATGGAAACTTGTACACTTGTAAGTCTATAAAAGCAGTGTAAAGTGAAATTCAAAATAGCTCGTTGGCAGAATAGCTTATTAACAGCTACAAGGAAACAGGAAATTGTGGAGAGTCAATGTCATGAAGGGATATGACATAGAAGAAGAATATACTAACATTTCAGTTACCACATTGGTAAAAAAATAAATCTCTTGAAGGTTGAAAAAGTACGACATTATGTGATCGGTTGTTGACATCAGAGAGTCACAGATGGTTTAATACATTCTTATCCTTCCAGCTGAAATATGCATTAATTGCTAGGTGTGTCTTCATATTGTTGTTTGATTGGTTGATGCAGAAAATAGTCTATTTTGGGCTCTAAGTTTAAAAAATATGAAAATTTTCAAGAAGAATGCAAGAAACATATTGAAAATGAGACATCAAAATTTTATCACAAACTTGTCTTTTACTTGGCTAATCCTATGTTTACATCAGAAAAAGAGGAAGAATATTTGGAGGCCCTTCCAGCAGAAACAAGTTGAAGTTGCATGGATCTAGCATTCTTACAGTGAAAAAAAAAAAAACCCAACAAAGCCTGGTGATATCATGAGGTATTGCTGGGGTACTAATAATGTTTAAACTCTGAAACCATGCCCATTCCAAGGGTAAACCAGTACACACATCGCCTATTTATATGAATGTATAGCCACTATCCCTTAATTTAATTTAAAAAAAAAAATTAATCTTTTCCAAATCAATTCCCAACGTTTTTTTATCTACTGAAATGTATTTTCATATTTTTTAAACATCTTTCCGACATCAGCATTTTTATTTTCCTTTCCTTTCAAAAAAGAAACATTTTCATTTAACCTATAGTCTAAATAAGATGAGACTTAATACTGAAATACTTCAAACAAATCTCAAAATCTTTTTTACTATTGATTAATTATTACATTCTTCATTATATGTTCGAGATAGGTCTGTTCACATGTATATCCAATACGACTTCTATATCTATCGCATTCTCGCAATCTTAGTTCATATTTATTGATTTATTTTTAAAAAGTGTGTGACACAACATGTATCAAGAAAATGGGTTGCACTAGGGACATTCAGTTCAGTTTTGCATTCTATTTTCATTTGTTACCAAGAACAGTGATTTTTTTTTTTTTTTTTGACATCGCGAAGAACATGTGATGTTTTGGATATTAGTGATTATAATCTTTGAATTTTTTCAGGTGGTGTTGGTTGTCACATAGAAAGACTAAGTGACTGGACATAGTTTGGACAGAAAGAATTGTTTACTCTTCCTTTTCTGTCTATCTATCTCTCTTCCTTCCTGTCTATCTATCTATCTATCTATCTATCTATCTCTCTTCCTTCCTGTCTATCTATCTATCTATCTATCTCTCTTCCTTCCTGTCTATCTATCTATCTATCTATCTCTCTTCCTTCCTGTCTATCTATCTATCTATCTATCTCTCTTCCTTCCTGTCTATCTATCTATCTATCTATCTCTCTTCCTTCCTGTCTATCTATCTATCTATCTATCTCTCTTCCTTCCTATCTATCTATCTATCTATCTCTCTTCCTTCCTGTCTATCTATCTATCTATCTATCTCTCTTCCTTCCTGTCTATCTATCTATCTCTCTTCCTTCCTGTCTATCTATCTATCTCTCTTCCTTCCTGTCTATCTATCTATCTCTCTTCCTTCCTGTCTATCTATCTATCTCTCTTCCTTCCTGTCTATCTATCTATCTCTCTTCCTTCCTGTCTATCTATCTATCTCTCTTCCTTCCTGTCTATCTATCTATCTCTCTTCCTTCCTGTCTATCTATCTATCTCTCTTCCTTCCTGTCTATCTATCTATCTCTCTTCCTTCCTGTCTATCTATCTATCTCTCTTCCTTCCTGTCTATCTATCTATCTCTCTTCCTTCCTGTCTATCTATCTATCTATCTCTCTTCCTTCCTGTCTATCTATCTATCTATCTCTCTTCCTTCCTGTCTATCTATCTATCTATCTCTCTTCCTTCCTGTCTATCTATCTATCTATCTCTCTTCCTTCCTGTCTATCTATCTATCTATCTCTCTTCCTTCCTGTCTATCTATCTATCTATCTATCTATCTATCTCTCTTCCTTCCTGTCTATCTATCTATCTATCTATCTATCTATCTATCTATCTCTCTTCCTTCCTGTCTATCTATCTATCTATCTATCTATCTATCTCTCTTCCTTCCTGTCTATCTATCTATCTATCTATCTATCTATCTCTCTTCCTTCCTGTCTATCTATCTATCTATCTATCTATCTATCTCTCTTCCTTCCTGTCTATCTATCTATCTATCTATCTATCTATCTTCCTTCCTGTCTATCTATCTATCTATCTATCTCTCTTCCTTCCTGTCTATCTATCTATCTATCTATCTCTCTTCCTTCCTGTCTATCTATCTATCTATCTATCTCTCTTCCTTCCTGTCTATCTATCTATCTATCTATCTCTCTTCCTTCCTGTCTATCTATCTATCTATCTATCTCTCTTCCTTCCTGTCTATCTATCTATCTATCTATCTCTCTTCCTTCCTGTCTATCTATCTATCTATCTATCTCTCTTCCTTCCTGTCTATCTATCTATCTATCTATCTCTCTTCCTTCCTGTCTATCTATCTATCTATCTATCTCTCTTCCTTCCTGTCTATCTATCTATCTATCTATCTCTCTTCCTTCCTATCTATCTATCTATCTATCTCTCTTCCTTCCTGTCTATCTATCTATCTATCTATCTCTCTTCCTTCCTGTCTATCTATCTATCTATCTATCTCTCTTCCTTCCTGTCTATCTATCTATCTATCTCTCTTCCTTCCTGTCTATCTATCTATCTATCTATCTCTCTTCCTTCCTGTCTATCTATCTATCTATCTATCTATCTATCTATCTATCTATCTCTCTTCCTTCCTGTCTATCTATCTATCTATCTATCTATCTATCTATCTCTCTTCCTTCCTGTCTATCTATCTATCTATCTCTCTTCCTTCCTGTCTATCTATTTATCTTCCTTCCTGTCTATCTATCTCTCTTCCTTCCTGTCTATCTATCTATCTATCTCTCTTCCTTCCTGTCTATCTATCTATCTATCTCTCTTCCTTCCTGTCTATCTATCTATCTATCTCTCTTCCTTCCTGTCTATCTATCTATCTATCTCTCTTCCTTCCTGTCTATCTATCTATCTATCTATCTATCTATCTCTCTTCCTTCCTGTCTATCTATCTATCTATCTATCTATCTATCTCTCTTCCTTCCTGTCTATCTATCTATCTATCTATCTATCTATCTATCTTCCTTCCTGTCTATCTATCTATCTATCTATCTATCTATCTTCCTTCCTGTCTATCTATCTATCTATCTATCTCTCTTCCTTCCTGTCTATCTATCTATCTATCTATCTCTCTTCCTTCCTGTCTATCTATCTATCTATCTATCTCTCTTCCTTCCTGTCTATCTATCTATCTATCTATCTCTCTTCCTTCCTGTCTATCTATCTATCTATCTATCTCTCTTCCTTCCTGTCTATCTATCTATCTATCTATCTCTCTTCCTTCCTGTCTATCTATCTATCTATCTATCTCTCTTCCTTCCTGTCTATCTATCTATCTATCTATCTCTCTTCCTTCCTGTCTATCTATCTATCTATCTATCTCTCTTCCTTCCTGTCTATCTATCTATCTATCTCTCTTCCTTCCTGTCTATCTATCTATCTATCTCTCTTCCTTCCTGTCTATCTATCTATCTATCTATCTCTCTTCCTTCCTGTCTATCTATCTATCTATCTATCTATCTATCTATCTCTCTTCCTTCCTGTCTATCTATCTATCTATCTATCTATCTCTCTTCCTTCCTGTCTATCTATCTATCTATCTCTCTTCCTTCCTGTCTATCTATCTATCTATCTCTCTTCCTTCCTGTCTATCTATCTATCTATCTCTCTTCCTTCCTGTCTATCTATCTATCTATCTCTCTTCCTTCCTGTCTATCTATCTATCTATCTCTCTTCCTTCCTGTCTATCTATCTATCTATCTCTCTTCCTTCCTGTCTATCTATCTATCTATCTATCTATCTATCTATCTATCTCTCTTCCTTCCTGTCTATCTATCTATCTATCTCTCTTCCTTCCTGTCTATCTATCTATCTATCTCTCTTCCTTCCTGTCTATCTATCTATCTATCTCTCTTCCTTCCTGTCTATCTATCTATCTATCTCTCTTCCTTCCTGTCTATCTATCTATCTCTCTTCCTTCCTGTCTATCTATCTATCTCTCTTCCTTCCTGTCTGTCTATCTATCTATCTCTCTTCCTTCCTGTCTATCTATCTATCTATCTCTCTTCCTTCCTGTCTATCTATCTATCTATCTATCTCTCTTCCTTCCTGTCTATCTATCTATCTATCTCTCTTCCTTCCTGTCTATCTATCTATCTCTCTTCCTTCCTGTCTATCTATCTCTCTTCCTTCCTGTCTATCTATTTATCTTCCTTCCTGTCTATCTATCTCTCTTCCTTCCTGTCTATCTATTTATCTTCCTTCCTGTCTATCTATCTATCTTCCTTTCTGTCTATCTATCTATCTATCTCTCTTCCTTCCTGTCTATCTATCTATCTATCTATCTCTCTTCCTTCCTGTCTATCTATCTATCTATCTCTCTTCCTTCCTGTCTATCTATCTATCTATCTCTCTTCCTTCCTGTCTATCTATCTATCTATCTCTCTTCCTTCCTGTCTATCTATCTATCTATCTCTCTTCCTTCCTGTCTATCTATCTATCTATCTCTCTTCCTTCCTGTCTATCTATCTATCTATCTCTCTTCCTTCCTGTCTATCTATCTATCTATCTCTCTTCCTTCCTGTCTATCTATCTATCTATCTATTTATCTATCTCTCTTCCTTCCTGTCTATCTATCTATCTATCTATTTATCTATCTCTCTTCCTTCCTGTCTATTTATCTATCTCTCTTCCTTCCTGTCTATCTATCTATCTATCTATCTATCTATCTATTTATCTATCTCTCTTCCTTCCTGTCTATCTATCTATCTATCTATCTCTCTTCCTTTCTATCTATCTCTGTGGCTTCCTTTCTATCTATCTATCTATCTATCTAATATATATATATATATATATATATATATATATATATATATATATATATATATATATATATATATTTATATAAAAATATAAACAGACCACTTTAAGGTTCCATGTAATAAATTATTTCACCACAGCCCTTTTAGAGGACCGCGGATCATCAGATTTTACTTCCAAAGGTTGAAATGAAAAGAAATTTACACATTTTTGACAGGCAGTCCTAAGCATATGTAAATTAACGAAGTGAGGGGGGAGAGAGACATGATTGAGTTAGATGTAAAATTTTTATTCTCTCAAATTTAAACTGTTTGAGGAAATCCAGACATTGACACATTAAAAGTTAAAACGGTTAACTTAACGGAAGTTATATATTTATATAGAAGGGGGAGAGGAGAAAAAAGACATAAAGAGAAAAAGAGAGAAAGTGTCTAACTTTCTTTGGAATGAAAGGCCCGAAATAGACGCTGTTGTTTTGCTTTACTTTGAGAGTTCATAAATATTATAATGTTTGATATAAATTTGAATGTTTAAACAGTCTATAAGGAATTTAATTATGTTTGGTAGCGATTTAAATTTTTTTTTTTAAACTTTATTACAAAAATTTTGGGGATTTAATATGAAATAGTCGATAGAATTTACATTAAAATACTAAAATTTTATTTTAAAATATAAGTTTACTTCTAGTTGTAATTGATTATTAAGGTGATATCTCTATCAGTTTGAATTTTATTCATGAATTTGCGACTATTTTTAGATTGGTAATTTCTTTTACTTAAGTTTAGTTTTTAAGTTAATATGGAGTGATATTTGAATGTAATATTAGAGATCTTGCTCTGTCATATATTGTATACACATCCATGCAAGTTTCACATATACATACGTTCTTTTACATGTGCAGTCACTCATACAGGTACACATGTACCAATATACATGGGCAATTTCATGTATTAATACCTATATATATCTTTTTTAATGTTTACGCATACTTACACACATATATATATAGGTGTGTACTTAGAATTCCCTAAAAAAATTCTTTAAAACAATATTAGGTGATGACTTTAGTATTCAATTATCAAAAATCTAAATATTTTATCATCAATAATGATTATTAAAAGGTAATACATTTAAATTCAAAATTAAATTATCAATTTAAAACATTTCCCTCCATATTGTAAAGAATTTTAAACTCACAATTCCAAATGGAGAATATTAAGGGAGAAAATGGGGTAAAACATTAATAACAGACCTGTAAGTCCTTTTTATTTTTTAAAATTCTATATACCCATACATATACACACACATATACACACATCCGTACACATGCACACACATATATATATACACATATATATTCATATATATATATATATATACACACACACACACACACACATATATATGTATATACTCATACATACACATGTAGATATACACACGTACATACATACACATATATATACATATACACATACATACGCTCACATATTTATATACATATATATATATCCACACACACATGCACCTATACACATACACACATATATATACATACACATGTACACATCTACCCACATGCACACACACACACACACACACACACATATATATATATACACCCACATGTTTGTGTATGCAAAAAATGTCAATATTCAAACGTATTTACATTATTATATTTCACCCATATTCACCCATATTATATATACGAACTCACAAATTCATATATTTATACATACATACACAGATTACCCGCAATCCCATATCTGTGGCACGACACACATATACCCATATATACATACACCAACATACATATGCTTTGACAGTGCTGTTTGGTTCTTTTTAAATTTGTCTTTGAAGGACTGCCGATTGTTATAAAATCGATGTTTTCAACTTCCCGCCGATATTCCTATGTATATTTTCTTCTGTTCCATATTCTCTTTGGGGAAAATTGTTGCCTCATATATTACATTTTCAGCCATGCATACTCCTTCAACTGGGAAATCTGATCCTGTCCTGCAATTACATGTTGATGTTCTCATTTGGGATGCATTACGATCCATTTGTATTTGATTCTTATGAAGATCTCTCAAAATTTTGCTATTATGTGAGCTAATAATTTTTTCTATATTGTTCATGTAAGAATAGCTGATCTTTAAATTCATTTTGCTGAACATCTTTTTTAAAAGATCATTTTTGCTAAAGTGTTTTTCTATTAGTTTTATGAAGTACTTTTCTATATTAATATTAGAAAGGTTACAAAAAGGTGGGTTGAACCATATAATTTTCCTTTTTCTATTTTTGGATTTAGTGGATGTTTCATTAACTGACTTATATATATAATTTAGTGTCTGTTTAAATTTACTTTTTAATAGGGCTTGATCATATTTCGACTTATTTTGGTTAAAGATGGTTTTACTAGAGGAGAGTTTATTTATCCTTGCATTTACTGTATTTGGAATTTGCTTAATTATTGATTTCGGGTGGTTAGAGTAGATATCTATATATATAGGTGATTGGTTTTCCTTTTGGAAGGGTTTATAAGTGCTATTGTTAAAGTTAAATGTAACGTCTAGGAAGTTTACTATTTTTAGGTTGGAAGAAATTTCGATTTTAAATCCTAGAAATTTGAAGGCCTTAATTATTTTCTTTTGTAGTTGGGATGTTAAAGGACCATTGGTATCAGGTACAGCAACCAGTCCATCATCCCTGTATAGTCCTACATTTTGAGGGTCAAGGAATCTACTCAGGATATCTAAAATGTATATACCTATTAAATCAGCTATTTGAGCTGAATCAAATGCTCCCATTGGGACATTGAAGTTGTCTCCATTACTTTTAGTCCAAGTAGTGTTAAGTTTTAGTATAGATTTATTTAAATTATTAGCTCTGATTTACATTGAGTTCTCTGGATTTTATCCTCCTTGGGTCTACCCATACGGATTACCTAGTTTTTCATAAACTAATATATATATATATATACACCTCCTATATCTGTTCGTAACTTCCTATTTGTGTCTGTCTGTCCTTTCCTATCTGTGTCTGTCTGTCCTTTCCTATGTATATATTTCAGTACCTTCCTATCTGTTTCTGTTCCTTCCCATCTGTCTATCTCTGTTTCTATCTATCTGTATCTGTTCCTTCTTATCTGCCTCTGTTCCTTTCTGTTTTTCTCTCCATCTATCTCTATCCCTTTCCATCTCTCTGTCTGTCTATCTCCGTTCCTATCTATCTATCATGTCAAGATCTAACAACACTCTTTGTATTTCAGAATGAATTATTTCATTGTATTTAAAGTTTGAGCTTGTTGGTCCCTTTACTTTAGACTCTTCATTTTATACTTAAAAAAAAAATGCCAACTATTCCTTGTTCCCCACAGCCTTACACAGCTGCACCCACTGTTATGGTGAAGGAGAGGAATATTTTTAAACTAGTTATCTTTTTTCTTATTCCTCCCTTACAAGCACAATTCTTCTTAAAATATAGGAGAATGTATTAGATTGTCACAGTGTCCCTTTAGTTTTTTTGCTACATAGTTATTATCTGTTTGTTTTTTAATCACTAAGTCATGACTAAGCTACTACTGTTTAAAACAGTTTATACAAGAAATATAATTTTTTGATTGTTCATTGTCACTCAATTCTGAGAAATAAAGAGGGTTTTTTAAAGTTTTTTTTCTTTTTCAAGTATATACTCATTTAACAACTAACATATCACTCCCACCACCAGTCAGTATTTTAAGTTTAGCTGTCAGTTGAACATTTTAGGGATTGGAGGGTCCTTATGAAACATGAAACTGGTAATTCTCTTTTTTGAAGAGATAACAAATACACATGACTCTGGCTTTAGATTTTCTTAAAGATCATATTGCTTTCTCTGACTGCATCTAAATGTGTAGAATAATTAGGAAATATTTTTAAATATGTTCTTCAAAATAAAATAATCTATAAATGTGCTTTTTCATTTGGTAACAAAAATCAAATGAAAATCGATAAGTTACAGCAAATTTATTTTCAATCATAGAAAGAACAAGTAGAGAGTGAATTCAGTTTTTTTTACCTTTATGTAAATAATATTTTGTTTGAATAACACTTGGGTACTTGTTTGCATTGATGTGGCTACAGTTCACATGCACATGAAGGAGAGGAGAAACTAAAATTTTAAACTTTTAATTTTTAAAAGATTTTTATGTATGGGTATCTAGCCAATTTCATTTAGTTTCTTTTTGATTTTGTTTTGGCTCTTATCACTTGTTATTAAGTACCTCACGTTGTGATAATAGGAGATTTGCCAAGAAAGGTGTAATATTGTAAGAATTTGGGCACAAATTTACTGTCCATGACCTAGCGATTAAAGCATTTTCTATACACTTTCATCATAGTAAATTGTTTTCTCTTTTAATTAAATCAAGATTTTTTAAAATCAAAATTATCATCAGACTCATTACAGACAGTAATTAATGCAGTGAGTGCATTGTTTTGCAAAAAATCTCTTTTGTGTTCATATAATCTGTTATTTAAATTCCTTGAGGTTTGTCCTAGGTATCATTTGTAGCAATTATTACAGGTGATACAGTATTTTCCTCCTTAAAGTTTTAGCTTATTTTGTTTTGTATTAAGTCTTTTATTGTTGTAGAAGTAGTTATAACACATTTTATTAGCTTAAATAAATTCTTTTCAACTTTAGCTGTGATATGAGACGGTAGTTAGAATAATATATTTTGATTCATTGGGTTTTTTAGAATGGTTCACTCATCTATTTTGAGATATTTTACGAACTTTTGTTTGGTGTTAAATATGAAATAATTAATTGGATGAGCTTAAAAGTATTTTCAACATATTTCTCCTTTTCATAAAAAAAAAATACTGAGATCTACAAATTCTGAGGTTATTAATAGAGCATCACTAATATATCGGAAATATGTTGAGTGTTTAGGTAAAATATACTAACACCTTGCTTTTGCTGGATAGATTTGGGAGTTCAGTCCTTAGCCAAATATTAGCTCTTTCGTTGGTTTTCATAAGTCAAATCGGCAGTTATGGGTTTTGAAATTTTCTAACAAATGACAGGAATGATAATTTTTCTCCCTTACGTTTTTAAATTTGTTTTTCTTTAAAAAAAAAAAAAATTTAATGACCTATACTTTTATAAATCAACTACCAAGTTCTAATTATTAAATTTTGATTATGAATATATATATTTTTTATTTTTTTCCAGAAGTCAAGTCTGAGAAGCCCCCAAAATATCGACATTCAACATCAGATTTACCACCAAGTAAGTTCAAAGATGTGACTGCAGAAATTCCTTTGGAGAATTTAAGCTGTACTATTGTCACCTCTCAGGACAAGGATCCCATCCCTTCTGAAATCAACCAGGGCAGCAACAATTACAGCAATAACATTTGCTCAACACCTAGTACGCCTGTGAGCCAGGGTCGACAAAGTGAGTCATCACCTCCACAAAGTACCAACCCCAGTTCATCTAACAGCACTCCAACTGAAACCTCTTCTATACTAGAAAGCTTTCACCGACCTCTTCGGGAAACAAAATCCTACCAGATTTCAGATGAGAGCTCACCTAAACGGCGTGTGTTTGACTTCAATCTCCGTAAACATAGCCTCCCAGTTGAGTCACAGGGACATGAAGAACTTGTAATTGATGCCAATAGTCAGGAGCTGATAATCCGTAGTGCTGATCTAACACGTCATAAACGCATTTATAGCCTTCCTGTTGGACAGTCTGTTATGCAATCAAATCTAATTGGATCATCCGTGGATCCTTTACCTCAGCAACTGTCTTCTGCTGACTCGGCTGTATTTTTGCCTTCTGTACATTCCAGTGACCACACTGAAAATACGAGTCGGCAGTTTTACCAAAATAAAACTAAGGAAGATTATCCAACTTACCATACACATGTAACATCTGAGCGTACCAGTAGAAGCAATTCAGAAGTGGCCTCTGATGACAAGAACACGCCCACACTTATGAAAATCACTCGGCTAAATTCAATTGGAGGAAAGATTGATCTTAAAGATGTAAGTATCTTTTCATTGTTCTGCATTGTTTGTATACAAGTTAACACCTTCTCAGAGGTGGATGTGTGGGTGGTGCAATGGATAGCAACATGGAATGAGAAATCTGAGGACCAAATTCAAATTCCAGTCAGATTTGTTACATTCACTTCGATATGAATGAGGTATGAATCCATTTCTCCTCCAGCTATGGGTTAAATAGTAGGACTCTTATCTAGAAAAATAATTATTCTCAAAAACTTGTTAATGCAATATTCACTACAAAAAGAAAAAAAATTATTTTTTACAATCCCAAATATGTTTTGGCTTTAAATAACCCATAAAAAATAATTAAGTCACATTCTCAGGACACTGCAAAAAGGTAAAGAATTATCAAAAATGTAGTTTAAACATTTAATAAAGTTAAGGACGGGATATATCTTATCCATTGAACTATTTGGACATCGTACTACTCAAGTAAGTATCTGACTCCCCCTGCTATACTCTATCTTTACAAAAGCTAGATCGGACTAAAAATGGTGTATTGTTGCCATATCTACAGCTCCTTTCCCAGAGACGAAATGTCACTATCCTCTTCTTGCTCTATTGCTATTTCCATGACAAGCTACATTTCTTATCCCCACTGGACCTGGCCTTTACGACTGGGACCCACCATGCTACGTACACATGGGTGAATCATGTCCATTCCCTTTTTATTCAATTAGTAAGAAGATAGTTCCACTTGGACAGCTTCTTCCAAAGAACTGCTGCTTTGTAAAACGGACACCCGGCAGAATGTTTTCCCACTTATTACAATCTTGACCTCTTCAAGTCTAGGGTTAACCATTATCTTTCCTGCATAGCCACCATGAACTTCACTTTTTGCCTTTTCTTATGCTCATACAACACCACACAGTAACCCTTGCAGTATGCTGGTAAGCTTCATCAATACTGTTTATTTTTGGTGTCATTGGGGGTTTTGAGCTTCTAAAAACATCAGACCCTGTCTTCCAGGTGACCCAACTAGGAGCGATCACCTCCTGGTCAGCTTCTCAGTCTCTTTTGGTCTGTGGGTATGAATATAAGTGTTGATGAGCAGTTTTTTCCACCCAAAAAGTTTTTTCTTTTAATTCAGATTTTAGATCCTGATTCAATTTTTAGCACAAAAATTGGGTGTTAACCCTCTTCAGCTTGATCTGACTATCCAAATATGGATATTTTATTTCAGTTTCCATAGAAATGACCAAAAATAGATATTTATGCTTCCTATACAATATAGCCTGAATATCCCAGCATATATGGGGATGGTCTGTAACTTGAGCTCACAAATTGAAATTGAATTACCTTCAAAATGTTAAAATGTAAAAATTAATTCAATTTGGAAAAAGTTTTAAAGTATCTATTCATAATAAAACATGGCAAAAATCTTTTTAAAAATGCCTGAAATAATAATTAGAAGCTACTTAAAAGTGACTGCTGAACTTATAATATGTGAATAATAGTTGAAACTGGTGTTAAATTATTCATTGGTTATAATTGTATGAATCTATTAAACTCCAATGTTCAAATATTACCATATTTTCTCTCCTCACTTTTATGATTAATTTCTAAATATATAACAAATGATATTTTTCTTTTTCTCAATTTGTGATGTGAAAAAGATATTCAGGCTGCTGAGATTTTAATTGTATAAACATGTTCAAAGTATAAAGTCTTTTATGATAATGCAGTAGTTTTCTTGTAACTTTTGATCTGTATAGAAGTAATAATCATCAAAATATCTACCATTTGCAAATATTAGTGGCTTAAGGTCTTTTATTATGTGAATTTTGGTCTGAAGTGAATAATAGGGTGCATTGACAAAAAATCATTATACTGAAAAAAATTTATATATATATATATATATATATATATATATATATATATATATATATATAACATTAGGCTAGAGATTTATTGATTTATGTGTCTTCACTAATAACAAGTAAAAATTTGCTTTTTAAAAAATAAAATAAATTCTATCACGCTGAGTTTTTTAGTCTCACAATTTTTAGGAAAATAAATATAAAATGTTTAGTTTATTTTCTCTAAAGATTAGTTTAATTTCAATAATTATCAATATATTTTGTTTATTTATTGCAATGTGCGAAATCTTTCTACATTTTATGACCCTTAAATAAGAAACATTGATTGAAAAACAGTCATATTTCTTATCCACACTGTAGTTAATGGCTGTAGACTGTAAACTGACTTGAACATTAGAAAAAAACAGTGAGCAAAATAAAGATAAAACTAGTTAAAACTTAATAATGATGTTTTATCTAAAAAATTTTTTAAGAGTGAACAAATACCAATGTGCTTTAATTTTTACAATCAATTGAGATAAAAATGATAGTTCCATTTCAGTTTTTAATTTAAGATATAAATCATGTTTTCTTTTGGTTATTTTTAATGTGTATATGAATCACATTATTTTTAATGTGTTTATCTGTGTGCACAAATTAGATATGTTGGAAGTTAATTTTTAAGTACTTTGTTTTTTCCTATTTCTTAAAAAATTTTTAATTTTTATTTATAAGTTATTTCCCTTACATTATTTGATTTTATTATAAATGATTTTTATGATTTTTTTTTAATTTGAGAGTATTTTAATGTCAAATTTCCTAAATAATCTTCTAAAATAATGAATTCACATATCCAATAATATTCTCTCAGTAAAAATAATCCTTTTAATAAAAAGCAAAAAACTAATTAAAGTACATATTTAGATAACAGCAGTTGTTTATTATTCAAATGCATATGAAATATAAAAATTTTAGAATCTAATAATTCGGGCGGGGGGGCTCTGCAAAATGAAGATTTTAAAAAAAATTTATTTTGAATATTAATGGGGGTAATGATTTTATATGAATGATACAGTTCTGCTCAATAGCATTGTGTCATAGATTAAAGTCAGGATGGCAAATTTAGTTTTCTGTTCTCAATGTCAGCAGAAAGCATGGGATGGGGACTGAAGTCCTCCTTCTAGTCCCATGGATGCATGCAGATGACTAGGGATCAAAAATCTTCTACACCTGTCCCTCTCCAGCCATTTCCCTCTTAATCTAAGCCTAGATATCAAGTAACTTTATAGGAAGGAGAGAATTTTGCAGGGACAATCCCAACAGTGTATGAGAAAAAAAAGAAAAAAGACAGCTATGCAATGGGAAGAGGAGCTTGAAAAATGTAAGAGTGTGTCTTCTCCCCCCCTAGCCATTGTAACTAGTAGGAAATATCTATAAAGTGTGTGAGCATCATGGCTGACTCTTACTCGGAGTTCTCTTAGTAAATGTCATCTAACAGTATTCTGTATCATACTTTGCAAAGAATAGGTCAAGAATGGTATTGTGAAATGTTAACTATTGGCATGTGATTTTTTCTTTCCTTTTTTTTTTTTTTTTAAATTGTTTTGAAGAGTATATGAATAGAGAAGTCTATTGCCTGTATCATGGGTTTATGTCAACTGAATTCTAGTTGGATGTCCTAACATGAAAAATAGCTATAAATTTTGTGATTTAAATGACTTTTTAAAAATTTTAATATTATAAAATATAATATTAATAATATACTATTGTTCAGTTTGATTACTTGATACAAATTATCAAAAAAAAAACCCAACAAACATGATAACAAATACTTTTAATTAGCATCTTTTAGTTAATAAGTTTATATATACTTGTTGAAAAAGTATATTATCTATTTATATCTATTATAACACCATTATCTATAATTTTTAACAATTTTCTAAATTATTTCTCTTACAATTTGCAATGTTAAATATTGGATAAGACAAACATTCTATGTTGGAATCTTTGGCTTTCAGCCATAGTTTATTTTAATTGAATGGCAAGTAATTTTCTTTCTATTCTAATGGGATGAGAATAGAAGGGAGTGGAGTGAGACTTGTACACTTGAATATTTTATCCAATGAAAATGTTGAAAGTATTATCAACATAGTTATGGATCCATAAGTAGTAAGGTAACTTGGAAAGAGGATTTATGTTTTGATGGAACATATTAAGTGCAACATGCACCATGAATATATATGGATGTATTAATTATTAATGGGCATAAAACTTGGGTTCAAACTTTACCAAGGTTGATTTGTCAGGGAGGTGATGCCTGAAAACCAAACCACAGCTTATCTGAAGCTTTGTGAGTGAAATTGTGTAGACCAAACCATTTGGAAGCCATCAATAGTTGTACTAGCACAGTCACGTCATCATGACTGAGAGGTTAAGCATGATGGGCATGTCCAAAAAAATTGATCACACCAGATTATGCACTGTTTCCCAGAAACTCTGATTAAGATCTTGTCTGCTCAGTTGCAGTATAAAGCATAGGTTGGCTCTGTAGGTTGAGCAGGCATCTGTAAGTGGGAAATGCTAGCCCCACTCTCGCAAATGGGTGCACTCATAAATGAGTAGTAGCCGGTCATATTATGATTCATAATTATTGAGTATGTAGCTGTTCTTCAACTTTCCTAATTAAAAATACTAATATGAGACCTGTTGAAAAGTTATCAGTATAAACAAGAAGGGATAAAAAGAAAAAAAACCTAATGTTTGGTTAGATTTGGGGAAATGAAATGGGTCAAAATTTTGGCACCCACTTATATCTAAAACATTTTCAGAATGATTTCTCTTCTTGTTATATTCATTTATTAACAAATTTTTCTTCTCGTTTCTGTATATAAACTCTTCTACACCAGCCACTCAAATTGCTTATCCATTAATATTTTTTTATTGTTTGTTTTTAGGGGATAAATAATTAAGACATCAGTGATATATCTAAGGTAAAAGTTTTTTGGGGAAGGATGTACTGAAATTTGACCTGATTCTAAACATTTTAAATACATATATAAATACCCTAGTTGACAGATTCCTTTCTTTTTCTTTTTTTTTTTTTTAATGAAATCACAATTTTTGCTATTGTTATATTATAGTGTGTATATATATATATATATATATATATATATATATGATTTATTTTTAATATAACATTTTTATTATTTCAAGCAGTTGTTTTTTAGTTGTTTGGAATAGAACACATTTTCTTTATGAAGATTTCTCAAGTGAACCTACTATATAGACATAATAAAAACAAGGCATCTATTTCAAACACAGGTATCTGCTAAAAATCACATTTGAAGTAATATTGTGTTTGTATGTAATACACACACACACACACACACACACTAACTATCTTTGTATTGGTGTGTATTTATGTCTTTGAAAGTATTAAAAGTTAAAATATAATTGCAATCGTCTGACTTAGATATCTATATCTTGGTAAGTAGATATAAACACACACATATGCATATATATTGTTGAGTGAGTGATTTATTATCCAAATTTAGAATAATTCCCCATTTGCGGTAGTAGTGCTTCTTCCCACTCAAGAAAATTTTGAAATACATTCATTGTTATCACTTTTATCCTCTGTTTGACAACATCCTGTCTCTCGTGCATTTCATCATTTGTTTTTCTTGTACAAATCACATTCATGTTAAATTTTCTAATATCAACATACAAAGCTTTCCCTTGACTGTTGTCCTGCCCTTCTATATACGATCAGTGTCTGTCAAGTGGCCCATTTTATTTCAGTTTCTTTTTCTTTTCTTTCCTGTGCTAATTCCAATAGACTGGGAAACAGTAGCTAACTGGACAATCATTTCACAAAATTATGGACTCAGTGAGTTCGGCTTTTTATTTTATTCATCAATAATATTGTTATATTTTACAGCAATGTTCACTGGTTAGTCAGTGTCACCAAACTTTCTTAATCCTCTGTGCTTATCACAAAATTCTGTTTTTAGTAGCATTGTGGTTTGGTTTGTATTTTTAAAAATTTTACTTTGTCTTTTTATTTCTTATAGTATTCTCAAGGTTTGTTTATTTATTGATTGGTGGTGTAAAAGTAGTAGTGATTGTTAGTATTAGTGAAGTAACAATAACTAGTAGTAAATGGTATTCATATAAATCTACCATTTATTTTTCTTTTCATCTATTATTCAAATGTTTTCAATTAAACTTTCATTACATTGAGATATGTAGTTATTTCTGTATTTCAGACTGTATAACATGCACTTTTGTATCATATGCCTTCTAATGCATAAGCTATAATTCATGAACAAATAAATAACACATTTAAAATGATTCAATTGAAAAAAAAAAAAAAAAAAAAAATTTTATTCATAAAGAAAAGATAATGTAAATTGGAAATTTCCACTATTCAGATAAAATTTATGGATCTTTTCTGTTAATTCACCCCAAAATAAAAAGAATTTATATTTACTAAAATTCAAGCCAAATTCTCCCAGAGTAAAGCCCCTTCATTGCACTCTGCAGTCACATTGCACTTTTACAAATGTGGGTGACTCAGGTGTGCTATTTCTAAGTGTGGGGTGTGCATTTGTGCTTATTTACCCCAGTAAACAAAAACAGATTTCTTTTAAATTGTAAAGAATTCCTTGTAAGTACCTTGAATATCATCCACACGTATAAAATGTGAACAACTCCCTGATTTTTGGTAATTTTTCATTCTGAGGGTTGGAGTTGTTGTAAGGCAAATTAAACAAATTTTTATTTAAAATTTATAATTTCAAGAATGCCAAAAATTTAATAAAGAAGCAAACAAACTTTAATTTAAAATTTATAATTTCTTGGGCTGGATTAATATTTGTGATAAGTAACTTTACATTATTTGTGGTGAATTTAACAGACAAGATCCAAATTTATAAACTATTTTAAAATTTTTTTTTTTTTTTCCCTCGTTTTTCTTTAATTCTATTTTTATTACTTTGTATCACAAGTTGTTTTTATGACTATTATTAAGTAAACAACGTGGATCCAAAACAAAGAAAGGATAGGGGATGTGGGTTCAAATCTCACCTGAATCTAATTTTGTACTTCTAATCCTTGTTACTTACTTGCCATGTGCATTCAGGACGTTAAGATCATGGCTCTCCACAGCTTCTTGTCCTTTGTACCTATCAATAAATGGTTTTGATGAGTGATGCACAGGTACTTTTTGTAGGTGATAACTTTCATTAAAATCTAAGTGATGTCCAGTGTGAAAGTATGCTGAGTTTTAGATCCCAACAACCTACACATCTTTTATATGCCACATCCCTTAAATCATGGCTCTCCACAAGTTCCTATCCTTTGGAGCTCTCAGCAATGTTTTCTCCTTACCATTCCTTCCAGTCCCTCTTCTGCCATCCATTTACACAAGCTTGTCAAGTAGGAAACTCACTGTTTCCCTCTACCCCCCCCCCTCTTCTCTTTCAATATGTCAAATGAGTGCCAAGTTCTACAAGCCCTCTTTATGTCTCCCAAAAATTTAAACAATCTCATTTTGTTTCTGAGTATATGTGGTCTTTTTGTTTCCATCTTCCTTAAAACTTCCTCATGCTCACATGTTCCATCCATTCTTCTGTTGAGCCAGATCTCCGTAACCTCAAGTCTCCTCTTCATCTGTGAAGAAATTGTCTAGCATTCACAGACATAAGAGGATTGATATTATATAGCATTTGACTCTTATTTTCTTTGTTTCTAATTAAATTTTCAAGTTTTTAAATATTTTGTTTGGCTTTTGGAAGGCATTTTTACTATTCCAATGTGCCTTTGGATTTCACTATTACATTATACATGTGTATAATTGAACTTAATATGAACTAGTTTACTTATACCATAAAACATGACAGCATATTTAAATAATATTGCAATTAAATTCTAATTACATGGTGCTTTGGATTTTCTTGCTTATGTTAAATATTTCTTGAATATAAAACTAATCTAAAAATAAAATTAAGTGAAAATGACAATTGATTCTCTGCCTTGTGCCCAGGCTAAAAAGAAATATTTTGTAATATATTAATCATTTTCTAATTTTTAATATATATAATATTTCTTTAAACAGAATTTTACTTCAATAGTTTATTTATGTATAGTGCTAATTGTAATTTAAGACTTAATACAAACAATATCTCTAGTATAAAAATGTAGTGTTACTACATTCCCAGAAAATCCATATATATGTATGTATACATACTTTTTTCTAAATGAAAGGGAAGTGACCAATTTATACTTAGACTCTTGTTATTTAATGTTGTTTCTATCAGAATTCTTTTTCTAGTTGTTCATTGCTATCATCCGTGCCTATTTATCAATATATTAAGAACAAAGTAAATAGCCATTCTAGGCCACAAACTTCAAAATGCACTCGTGCACAATTTGATTTGTCAAGACACCATTAGAATTGATACAGTACTTCCAATGATCTGGGATCACAGGAGTTGACACTGCTGGAAGACATTTTTGATCTGCTTAATATATTTAAAATTCCACCCTCCTCATATATTTATATTATTTAAAGAAGAATTGGTGAATTTAAGTCATCATTGTTTTGTTTTTTTGTCAAACCGGAACATCATTTACCAAAAATCTGCTCGGAATTGTAAAATAAAAAATACAATAAAACTATGACATTATTTAATTAGAAAAGCTTTTAATTGCTTTTATAAATAAAAATATATTAAAGACACTTGTCTTAAGAAAAAAATTGGTTAATAATGGATTTTTACAAGAATTGTTTTCATTTTTTTTTTAATTAGAATAATTTAAGTTAATAAATTAAGTTTTAAATATTTTAAAATTCTGTATTAATTCCACCTTTTAGATATTACAGTGTAACCTGGATATAAGAGACCCGGATATAAGAGATATTTTCTCCGGTCCCAAATTTGAGCCTGTGTTAATGTATATATAATAGACCAAACCTGGATATAAGAGACTTCGTCTCCGGTCTCGACAACTCTCTTATATCCGGGTTACACTGTATTAAGTAAAAACTGTTTACTAATAAAAAGAAAAGGTTAGTACAAATCATCAAACACTAATATCTTTAAAAGAATTTGATTTTTTTATTTTTTTTTTTTTTTATTAGTGTATAAATATGCCAATTTTTGCAGGTATGGGCACCTATACATGACATTATCAGAAAATAAGAATGATAACTATATCAAATTTGAAGCTCAAATTTCTAGAGTTCAACAAAACATTAGATTACAGAAAATATTTACCTAAATTTTAAAGATTACCGAGTGCTTAAAGTTATATATAAAAGGTGCTCATATTCAATTATTTCTTTATGGCTCCCATAGAACAACACTAGATAAACAACCATCTATTATCAGGCTGTCAAACATGTCAACAGCTTAAATAAACAGCTACTGTCAGATAAAAAATATATATTTCTGCTATATTTTAAACTTAAAGTAAGTAACAGTTGTTTCAAATCATATTAATTAAACTTTAAATCAGCTAATATTTTTCAAATAAAGTTTCAGAAAAGTACATTTTATTTTTGGAATATTTTTTAATAAAGAGAATTATAATGCAATGAAAGATGACTAAAAAGGGGGCTAATAAGTGGTGTAGCTAGTGTTTTGCCGCTCAGGGTGGCCCTCAAGTTTTTTTCCCCCTCTCCAGAAGGAATACAATGTAACAATGCACATTAACCCCTTAAAATTTTATATATATATATATATATATATATATACACACACACACACACACACATACACACACAGTCAATGACACAATTATTTGTACACCCATCCTTTTCTTTCTCAGAATCTAATGCCTGTATGATGCCAGTTTTTTTTCTGTGTTTCTGTTAACTTGGTATTTATAACCCCTTACTGATAAATTATGATATAAAAGTACAATTGTGTTTTTTAAAAATAAAACTGGGGATATGTAAAAAAAAAATAAACGAAGGTGTTACTTCTTTTTTTTCTAAATCAGGAAACTCTAAAAACGTTTTACAATATTAGAAGAAAGATAACTTGTTTTTGTTTATATACCCTCTGTTTCATTTAAAAAGAAAAACAAAAAACACATTGTACTTTTAATTCATAATTTATCAGTTTTTTTAATATTTATTTCAATTCTAACAAGAAGCCATAAATTAAATGCCACATTAACAGAAACACAATTTGTTTTTCTTTTAATAACGTAAAAAAATGCAATGTCTTATGTTTTTAATGTTTTTTTTTGGTAGTTGAAGTTATTATTAGCAAAGTAGTAACCTAAGAATTAAAAGTCTGATAAAATTAATTTCACTTTTAAAAACTGAAATAAATGTTATCATACTTTTAATTCTTAGTCTATTTTGCTTAATAAAAAACTTCAATTATCTAAAGAAAAAATAAAACATTTCATTGTTTTTACTATTGTGAAAACTTGTAAATTGAAAAATTGAAAAAATACCCATTTTTGGATTTTAAATAAAATTTCTGCACTTAAAAAATATATTAATTTTCAATTTTCTTATAAATTTCTGTTTCCAATTTGTGTAAAAAATTGGAATGCATGTGATATCCTTAAAGCAATGGAATTATTTCATTTTATTTATCTATTTATTTTCTAATTTATGAAAAATAAAAATTTTATATTCCTATTAAAGCTAGGCGTATGATAAATGAAAAAAGACAATAAGTTCACTTATTTATTTAATTTTTTTTTCATTAACTACATGAAAAATCAAAATCAAAGAACTGACACAAAAGGAGTGAAAAACTGTGGATTCACTAAATTCACTTAAGCCACACCAAGCCCTTTAAAGATGTTCAAATTTTTTTTTTTTCACACCTTTTGCTCACATCTTGTAAGTGGGGTTTATCCCCACCAGCTGACAGTGCGTTTTGGAGATAATTTTTTTTTTATTGCTGGCTGGCTGGCTTTGAGCCATCCATATCAAAGACAAATTTGCTTCGTTTGAACACTATCTTCTTCCTTATTGCTGCTTTTTTTTTTTTGCTTTTTTTCATACATTACTGAAATTATGCTATTGCTTTTTGTTTTGTTTTTTTACTGAAAAATCACCATGAACCAAAAGTGCAGCCCCATGCAGACTGCCCCACTAGCTATGCCAATGGTGCTAATCAGCTATTTTAACAAAAAAAAAAATAAAAACTCCTTTCAGTTAATTTAAATTAGTTTTTGAAATACAGCAAATTTTTTTTTGCTTATTGGAAATATTAAATTTAAACTATTAGCTTAAAATTAAAATAAAAGCTTCAAGAAAGATTTTTCATTTTTAAAAATTCATTTTAAACCTAGGTATTGCATTTTCTGTGGTGGTACCTAATTTTAATCCCCAGTTTCAAATGACAACTGAACTTTGTTGAGTTTGTCTTATCAGATTGTAAGAGGTTGTAATGGATTATGTATGTCATTAAAAAAATCTTCATAGGGTGGTTTTAGGGAAGGTTGGTTGAGGACCAAGTTTATTGATCTTAACAAAGTCACATTCCCAATTATTCTGCAGAAATCACTTTTCATTAATAGTAAACACATGATTAAGAACAGGGTCATTTTTAAAAAATGTTTTTTAAAAAACAATCAAATTGTGGCACACGTCTGATGATGCAATCTGTTAATCATCAGTTACATCATTGGTTACCCATTCTTGTATTTTCTTTACTTTGCCAATTCAGGACAGATACAATCCAACTGTCGTATGCACTTTCCTGTATCTTTGCGCCTAATGCCCAAGAAGTGTTTGTTGAGAGATGAACCTCCACAATTTCCCTCAATTCTTTCTGAGGGATCACATGTGACTACAAGTTCATGTTGGACATCCAGATTACGAGTAGTAAATTTTTGGAGTCAACTATGCACAATTAAAGCTGACGCCCTGCCACCAAGTACTGATGATAGTATGGCTGCCTTGGGTAGCAACATGGTAAAAATTAGCCCAACATAATATCTGGTCTTAAACGTAAATTGAAAAAAAAAAAAAATGATTTTAATTATTTGTTAATTAAAAAAACTCTAATATAATTCTAGGCTTTTACCTTTAACCTATCAGTGCCCATATGTGTTAAACTCATGGGGCATAGTGACATAAAGATCATATTTATTTGTCTTTTATTTTGTACCCGATTAAAAAATAAAAAAATGAAAGTAATCAAAACATTCAAACAACTCTCAAAAGAGGAGACAAGTAACTTTCACATGATATATAGACATATGCTGAAACAAGAGGGAATGATTTAAAATATCTGATTGCACTTAATGCAATATAAAAATGGAAATTTAATTTGTTTAAACCCTTTGATCATTTTGGATAGCATGATGGTTATCTGTGGAAAATAGGATTGGGGTGTGAAGTTCAAATTTCAACTTGACGCTATTGCATTCACTTTCACACATATACCCTTGGAAATTGTATGAATGTGTCTCTTCTCCTCTCAGCTAAGGATTAATTGCAGGGTGGTCTGGGCCTTCTAAAAGAACTACTACCCATAATTCAAAACTGATTGGATGTGGGGCTAGCAAGTCCACCCCACAAAATCCTACTTCCTACCAAAACCACAGCAGCTACACCTAACTTTGTGAAGCTGTGGCCCTATGCCTCACAGGGAAGTCTACACAGTTGATAATATACAATGTTGTTTCCTTCAACTTAATTTTGTTACTGCTTGCAATATGCTGGCTACAATGTAACTGTTACTTTGTGCTAAACTCTATCATAAAACAGCCAAAACAAGGGGAAAAAATGAAACCAGAAACATTTGAACCATAAAATCATGAAAAAGAATTAATTTTCATTTTTCTTCTACTTATTTTTCCTTCTAAATACATTTCCGTGTTTTGATTGAATTAATTTTCATATGACAAAAATCAAACACTTGTTAATGTTTATAAATGATTGAGTCAAGAGCAAGGCGATCCATATCCCAGGCCTCACAACCATGTGACTGGGGGCAGACATGTGGAAGCCTAAATTACTATTGAATAACAATTCTGGAGAACATTTTTAGCAAGGAACTTGTTAGTAATTAACAACTACACCCTGTCTGAAGTTATTAAGCAAATCATATAAACATCAATAATTCAAATTTAGTTTCAAATTTTAAACAATCAATTTAGATGTCAAAACAAAGAGTTAAAAATTTAGGTAGTATCAATATGTTTTATTGAAGTTATTTGATGTCTTCTAAAAACCTGCCATCTGAAGTTATTAGGGAAAATCAAATAATCACATTTTACTTCAATAAAAAGTCAATAAAATCATCAAGAATTGATTGACACCTATAATAGAACAAATAAATACATATGATAAGACTTTGAATCCTTTACATTTTAATATAGTGACCCTTCTTTTCAATAACAACCAGTAATCTATTATCCATTGACTTTGTTAACTTTTTATACTTTAGCAGGTTCAATTTCCAATATGGTAGTTTTAATTGCTTCCCAAAGGCCTGCTTTGCTGTTGTATTGTTTGCCACCTTCATATAATTCCATCTTCACACTTGACCATAGATTTTCAATTGAATTCAGATCAGCACTTGATGGTGGCCATTACATTATCTTCTCTCCTGTGAATCTTCTATGCTCAAATTATTCATAGGTAAGCTTAGATACAGGTAAAGGAGCATTGTCATGCATAAATGCACACTTCACTTTGAAACTGCAAAACTGGGACTTGTACCATGCAAAGAAAGTCTTGTTCATAAAATTGCAATAATTAATTGAAACTGCTTCATCAATTTTGAATGGTCCAATAATGATTTGGTTGACAATTTCAGACCATATCATAACACTACCACCTTCTTGTTGCATTCTTTTAGCCACAGGCACATCTGAATTGGATAAAATCCATCGCTTGGCCCATTTATCAGGTCCATCAAATGTTACTTGAGATTTCGCCCATGAAAATTACTTTAGAAAAGTCAATTTTCATGTATTTCTTGGCCCAATTTAGATGCTTTAAAATATTTGCTTTAGTGAGAGGAGTTTGCCTAGGAGATTTTTTACAGATACCATTTCACAAATTATTCTACACATTTTGTCCTTGTTGACTCACTCACTTGCAGCTCTGGTCAAAAGTGGTTGCTTCGCTATAACTCACTTTAGTTTACATTCATCACAAAGCAGCATGTTCTTAAAGCCTTTTCCTTTAATTTGATTTCTCAGCTTACTTATATTTTCAACAGCCTTCTTTATCGTTCGATGATCTCTGCAAAGCTCCTTTGATATCTCCAATGTGAACATTCCCTCATTGAACAACTTTGTTATTTTCTGTTCTTCAGCAATTGTTAGATTCTTCCCTTTTAACCATGTTTCAGCATATATTATGGACAAAATGAAAAATAGTTTTTATTAAACTTCAGACGTCTTAAGCTAATATTAGTTTAATCTACAGATTAACTTCAGTCAGTCCATTTTCATAAGTTCCAAATATTTCAATGGTAACAGTTAAAAATAACAGAAGACTTAGTTAAATATTTTACTACAGGTGGAAATTGACAAGTTTAAATGTGACCAATATTGGTTCAGAACTTTTTCAGTGATTGAGGTTTATTTGATTTGCATAACTTCAGACAGACTATATATATATATAATATTAGGAAGCATCTTACAATTATTGACTTGTTTCCATAAATGCAAATGTACAAAGAAAGAACAAAAATACCATAAAATAACTAAATTCACAAAAATCACTTTATTCGCCACAAATTAGACATTTTTAGATAATACTGCAAAAATAACGAGTTAATTTGTTTATGCTAATTTATTACAGAAAATATAATTGTATAAAACAATCAGAAAGAAATTTCAACATTTTACAAAATCGTGTATCGACAAAGTCTCAAAATACTTTACAAAAAATGTGAATTTTGGAGAAACAATAATTTTGATAGTCTTTACAAAATTTATTGATTTTTTAAAAAAATTTTTTTATTTTACATGTACAATTTGTTTCACAGAAAATGAAAATATTTATTTTGCTATGATACAATAATGAATATAGTTGGGTTCATACATGGGAATTTTAGAGTTTGGAAAATTTAATTTTGGCTAATCATATTTTATGAGAGTGGGGTGCCTATCAATTACCTCCTCCTTCATAAAATAAAATTAACCAGTTTAATATTTTTACAGTATATTTTTTAAAATTCACTGTAAAAATATTAAACTGGTTACTTTTGTAACATGCTAGTAAAATTTAACATACATTTTTTTTTAAATACCCATAAATAATATTTTTTTAAGTTTTAAGTCAGTATATTTATTGTTATGAAGACTAAAGCTAAAAAGAAAGCTTCAAGAATGAGTTTTCATTTTAAACCAAGATATTGAAACTGAGTGGAAGTACCTAAACTTCATGGGATAAATTCTTTAATAAGTGTCTTTTTTCATTAATTTTGCATTGAAAAACATTACATTTTTATTTTTTAAATGTTTTCTATTTATTTACAAAGGACAGAAAAGTTCAAAATACTTTTTGAAAAAATACCTGTTAAAGAAAAACATAAATTGTTCATAAAAAATTAATTTTATACTTAGTATGGTCATTGTTGAAGAAAAATAGAAAAAAAGGATTAAATTTAAATTAACTTTGTGATAACGACTCAACTTATAAATTTCGCATTGTAAAAATTTGTTTAACGATAAAATATGCAAAGTTCAAATAAAATAAATAAACATTATACTCACTTCAGTATCGTAAATAATAAACTTGAGTTAATCCAAAGGTAAAACGTAAAAATTAAAAAAAAAATTTCCATCAACAAATTTTTGCGTGTTAATCATCACCTACTGGTGTTAACTTGCATCCAAGGCCCGAGTTAAAGATTGCCTTGGTTAAGAGTGGTCTGAATAATGCTCCGAACACTCTGCTATTATAGATTACCTTTTGTCCACAGATCTATTAATGGTTCTGTTTCTTTGCACAAACATTTATTCATGACTATTCATTGATAAGGCTTAATTCCAAACATTTATTGAGGTTAGAATATACAAGTTGGCATCAAATCAATGTGTGCTTTGATTGTACAATTCAATGGAATTGAATGCACAGCTAATGCCCATTGGTACCCAGTTTACTGAGTCAGTCTATCAGTAGGCTTCATTCTATCTACTTGTGTTCCATAATAATCTGAAATTTTGTTGGAATGACTCTGTGATTTTTACTGAGTGGCAATTTCCTGTAACATGTCTGTGCATCAAATTTTGTGGGAAACTTATTTTAAAGCTGGTTGTGTAATGGCACAAGATGATGAGAAACCACTCACTAGTAAAATACTAGAGAATGTGTAAACTTGGTCATGAGGATTGTTGTTAAGCAATCCATAAACATATATGATTTGAATTAGTGATGGTGTCTATCAAGAGATCCTAGTCTGGAGACTTTCCAATACAACCATGCTACAACTGGTATTTAGCACATAAATTTGATGCATTTTTTTCTCACAACCAGGTCTTTGCATAAATTAAAAACTTAAGAAAATTGTTAAAGTAAAGAAAAGAGAAATATATTTAACAAGAAGTGATGAAAAGTTTTTGACCCAACCAAGAAGTATTTCCAAAGATTCCAAAATAATTCTAATATTTGGTCATTTAGTTAGATTTTGAGAAGTGAGTCGCTCCAAGAACTTTTCTGCATCTTCATGGGTATGTGTGTGCATGGCTGAATGATTTGAATGTTTGCTTTCTGACCGCGAGATCTGGGTTTGAATTTCATCAAAGAAATTCAAGGAGGTTACTTTTTGATGTTATCCATCTGGAGAAGTGATTCCAGCATGCAGCCTCATTGGAAAGCTCCTGAAGACCATGCCACAGGTTGACTTAAGTCTTGTGAGTGAAATTGGATAGATGGAACTGTTTGGAAGCTGTTGATTCTTGTGCTTGCCTGAAGAGACATTGTGAATGAGGGTTTGAGCATTGTGGCCTTGTTCAAACTGTAACTAAGGTCCACTCAACATAGTTGCAGTATAAACCACAGATGGATTCGGTGGATGTTGAACAAGCAAATGGATTTGAGCAGGTGTCTGTGACAGGGATTGGCTAGCTGCCCTAGTAGATGGTCATCAATGAATACAAACAGCCAGCTGTTATATATATATATATATATATATATATATATATATATATATATATATATATATATATATATATAATTATTGCACATATGTTCAATGTAGAAAACGGACAGATTATTCAGTAAAACCACCCCGAGTCTCAAGAAACAACCTTAATGCAGTTTCAAGAGTGACTAGGTGTCAAGATCAGATAGTTTTTGTTCATTTTGGCCATCTTGTCCATGATGGCAGCTTTCAATCAGTCCTTGGTAAAGTAGTGCTACTGGTTGGTCTCTCTCTTGGGTTGAGCTCAAAACAAAAGTACTCTGAGGTTGTGTTTTGTGATATGCTTGTAAAATCTCTTGGACAGTACATCCTAGATCATGTGGGAGCAGACCTGTTGGAACATATACAGATGCCCTCTTTATCCAGGGCTTGACCACAGGTCCTGAAGACCTGCTGGAAGAAATAGGTTGACATCACATGACATGACATCCTTGTTACTTACAAGCTGCTAAGACCATCACAGATATCATGAATTTCATCATGCTTATCACCATAGCAACCATACAGCATTGTCTACCATTGTTTCTGTTCACTTAGTTTTGGTCAAAGTTTTCATTGGAGAAGACACAGCCATGCCACTACTCAGAATGTTTGAATTTTTTCAGCAAGCACAATATTGAATCACACTTGTCAGACATGAATTCCTCTTGTCATCACATAGCATTGAGACCTGATGTCACCACACTTGCTGCGATCATGTGGCGTTCAAAACTTGCTGGATGTATTATACCAGGGTGGGCCAGCAGTGTGGTCAGTTCCTCGTCATGACACTCAATTACAACTGCTTGGTTTGCTGCACCAGATATAACTGGGAGGATCAGGTAATTTGTCAGCATCAGCTGACTACATCATGTCTGTGAAAAAGTGCCAACAAAACCAGTAGATTTCTCAATCCTGCTTCACTTGAACAGAGATTAAGCCTTTCCCATTTCCACTTGTCTGCTTGATGGTGACTGTCATTAGTTGGACTCACATTCTGTTGTGTCCCTGTAAAAAAAATCAATGAAATCGATCTTCCACAGAGCATGGTAACCCTTCGCTTCTGGTTGTTGGTCACAGTTGAGTTGTTGGTGATGGACTTGAGGAGAAAAGTTCTTTGAGAAATGAACCAAATGCATTCTGTAGACGTAACATAATTTAATGTGAAGAGAAAAAAATAAGTCTGCAGAATTTAACTTCTACGGAATGCCTCTTGAGGGTTCTCTGTATTCACTGAGTCTGTTTGTTTGGTGAAATATGGTTATGTTATCAAATCTGGCTTGCTTGCTCCCCTCACAGAAAATGACTGCCAAGCCAAATGCATACTTGCTTATATTGGGGAATCTTTCCTGATAACAATGATTGACTTCACTTTACTTAGACAGGCTTTAGAAATGCTCATAGCTCACATATCATTATCTCCATATTCCCTTAAATTAACCAGATGGTTCTCTCACTGATGAAGGATTCCTCAGCAGAAATCCAAAATAATGATAATTATAAGCATTACAGCTGATTGTCACAGAAAAGGGGCATCTGGTTTCTCTCTAGTCCTCAGTTTCAAATTAATTTTGCCCTTACCAGTTTTCAAACCTTGTACTAACCCTTTAAAAAAAAAACCACATTGACTGCCCAGATGGATTTCATAAAAAAAAAACATATACAAGTGACACCTATCAGCACACCAACACCATTCTGGCCAAAAGTTATTTCGCACTGATATCTGCACTTGAAAATACATGAATCTTACTTCATTAGGTACCAACATAACTTCTCATTTCCTTTTTCCAATTTCTGGACCAGGGTTCATGTCCTCCTGAAGCCGGAGTTGAATTTGCCAAACTGTGTTTTAATTTTCTGTTTGTTTAAATTTTAATCCTAAAAATGCCATTTTTACTTACAAAATTTTAATTTTAGAGTTGTCACCCTGTTACAGTATTTATATAGTTTTCCCTGCAACATCTGATAGCTTAGAATGGTTCTTTTGGATTCAGATGACATACCGTTGCCAGAGACCACCAGCTCATTCTTGACTTTAACATGAAAGTCCTAGCCACTTTCAAGAAACTGACTTATTGTGGTTGGCTACTAGTGTCGGGAGCATGGAGTGCTTGTTCATTTCCTGTGTCAGATTAGTAAGTTCTGTATTAATGCTCTTTACTTTACTTTCACTTAACCTAAAGTATATTTATGAGCATTTTTAATTTTAAAAATTCTGAAAAACTAACATTTTTACTTCTGTGTATAAATACTTGTTGCAAACTTATTCACATTTGGCAATTAAAATTTAAAAAAAAAAAAGGAAAGAAAATTAAAAAATGATATTTTTGAGTCGTGAATATTTATATTTTGATTTTTTTTTTTTTTTTTTTTTTAATTAAAGGGAGATTACTTGTTCTTATTTAAACAAAAAATTTAAATTTATATTCAAATAAATAAATAGTATTTTACATTAAAAATTAATCAGGATCAATGTATTTAAGCAGATATTTATTTTTATGCCTACATGTAACCATCAATTCATTTTTCTTTAATAAATTAGGGTTAAGTGTAATAAGCAGTTTTTCAACTAGACATAAATTGCATTTATTTCCTTTACAAGCCTTAGACCTACATATAATTTCCCAGTTGATTGATGGTGAAATGCCCTCATTCTTTAATTGCCAGAAATATTTGGAGAGAGTAGTGTTATTTTTGTATTTTAAATTACTTGATTTCCAAGGATTTTCCATGGAACCAAAATAAAATTTATCATCATTATTAAAATGTATGTTCGCATGATATGCAATATTATCGGTCATACATTGAAGGTTTAAGGGACAGATCATATTTTTTTCAGCAGTTGCATTTATTTTTAGAAGAATTTACATTGTCTTTATTGAAAATATGTTTGTTTAATATAATGTTGTTATGATGGGAGATGGATGTGTCTGTATTATTAATGCAGCTATAGCTGATCTTAACATTGTTTTTATTAAAAATCTTTTTTAGTGTTGGTGATTGGTTAAAGTGTATATGAATTTACAAAAATTCTTCTGATATTAGTTTTGACATTATGGTTAAAAGGTGGGTTAAACCATATAATGTTGCACTTACAGGGTTTCTTATTTTTACCTTCTTTGTTTATTTCTAAATACTTTAAATTTATTTTATGATAGCTTAGGTCTAAAGCCTGTGTATATTTGATTTTAGACTTATCAAATATTTCCTTATTTCTAGAGTTGGCGGATAATCTAAGTGATTTATGTAAATTATCTAAAATTTCATGGTGGTGGTTTGATTATAATGTATCTATGGTTATATAAATCCTTTGTTTATGGTTTATAATAACCATTATTCAGTTCTAAGGTTACAGTGAGAAAATTGATCACTTTAACATTGGTACTGTCATCGCTATAAAATCCTGTGTACTTGATGTCAAAAATAAATCTAAGTCACCATAATAATAGAATTTCAACTAATCCACATGTCTCTGCTGAATCATATGCTCCCATAGCAATACTAAATTCCATGTTACTTTTTTCGGTCCACAGTTAACCATTATGGAATAGTAGAGGTCTTTGTGCCTACTTTATGATATTTATTTCATGATCATCAATAGGGCAGTAATTTATTGCTAGATTTATAGCCAACATTAGCAGATACACTGTTATGGATGGGTAAAAGTCACAAATATCTAATTGAATGAATGTACATTCATTCTTCCTTTTTATATTGGTAGACCATTTTATGGCCTCAACTGTTTTGGGCTACTGGTTAATTCCTAGAGTGTTTTTGGTGTATATTACATTGAGCAATGTTTTATAAACACCAGCACTATATGTGCAATATATATATATATATATATATATATATATATATATATATATATAATGGTTGCCAGCTTCTTTTTTTGGAGAAAATCAACTGATGTGCTGAATAAATGTGGCTCTTTAAGCCCAGCAAGGGACCTCCTTACTCTGGCACAAACAGTGCACTTAAGAGGTCTAACAGTGTGTGTGTGTGTGTGTGTATACACACACCCATGCATATATATATATATATATATATATATATATACACACACACACACACACCATACGTTTGTACAACTTGGAGTTTCATGCCATTTTACAATCTTCAAGTGTAATTAAATAGCTCTGTTATGAAACATAGAGCACTGTTTTTTCTTAAATTATAGGCTGTGTATATATATATATATATATATATATATATATATATGTGTGTGTGTGATAAACACTCCAGTCTTTGATGTATGAGGGTTCAACAATTCCACACCTAGAACCAAACATTCAAGTTACCCCACTCATATGAATTGATTATAGCAGTGAAGGATTATGTAGAACCATCCACATTTTTCATAAGAACTGAATACAGAGTACTGGTTCACTTATTTTGCCAGACTTTAAGGGTGACCAATTTTTTTTTTTTTTTACCTATTCTTATGCAATTTCCTCGTCATGAGTTTGTTGCAACAAAGGAAAGAAATATTACAGTTAGATATCTAAAAATAAAAATATTACCATTCAATAGTGACCACGATCACAAAAAATGAATTACAGTTGCAAGAGGCGAAGAAGCAACAAAAAAGGGATCCTGCATGTCTGCTATCCACGTGAATGAATTTTAAATTCTGCATGTCTTCTCGGCCAACTGCTACTACTAACTAAAAAAAGGGTTTGGAGGGGAGGCCCTTGCTAACTTTAAAAACACCAGTAACTTACTAACAATAACATGATGTATTCCCGAGCTACCATCCTGACTATACCTACCCACTTAGCAGTTTTACTAATGCCACTTCTTTCATAAGCACTCGCGCTGATTCTGAAACATCTCTCGTTGTCTTGTGACTGTTACAAACACTTCAGTTGCGCGCAGTACGTGTTACTTGTGTCAAGTAAGAACCTATTTGCAGTTAATTCTTTTACAAGTTGGCTCGATACTAGTAGTACTACTTGTAAAAAGTAAACGAAAGTAAGTTTTTTGATTACGATACTATTGATCGACAACGACGTTATACGTGTAAAAAAACAAAACAAAAGTTACAAAACACATCAACTTTTTATATACACAGTAAGTTGTAAGCACATATGGCTATGAAATCTCGACTCCTATCAATAAGTTAACCTGCTAAAAGATCTTATTGACTTCTACAGTGAAGGACACCGCACCGTACCTTGAATGTTTTTTGGGGAAAAAGCGCGTGTTTTTGTAAACTGGAGTCGAACAATACATTTCTCTTTACTGCTGCTGCTGCTACTTTTTAGTTCTACAACTGTTGCCGATAGTCGTTTGGTACTTACAAACAATGAAGCTCGGCGACTTGTTTTAACGACTTACTTGAGTTTTCCTGTTACGGCCTGTTACTTTTAAAAGGATTATTAACTGAACAAATTTTAAAACAAAAAAAGCACACCCTGGCCAGTAGAACGGTCAGTATCACTCAGATTTTTTTCTTTTTATTTTACATTTTAATTATAATTTAATTATTATTCTATTTTTAATTTGTTCAGTTTTATTTTTGTAGCTCATTGCTTTGTTTTCTTTTTCTATTTTCTTTTTTGATTTCTTTTTCTTTCTTTTTTTATTTTATTTTCTGGAGTGACATTTTTTTTACTGTATGTTTGCTTTATTTTTCGTCCACCCATTTTATATTATCCTTTTCTTATAATATCTGTTTAGTGTTTTTAGTTTGGGAATTAAACAAGGCACAGAAAGGATGTTCTTGTCTTCTTCTTAATGCTAAATGTTTTTGTTTGCTATTCGTTAAAAAAGTGGTTGTCATATTTCTTGTCTTACACTGTATTTTTTTTTAAAACTTGAATTTTATTTTATACGCCTCTACATTTTACTTACAAATCATAGTCACGTTTTTTTTTTACTACTCTGAATCACTACCTTACCAGTACCAACTTACTAACAGAGCTAGTTGAAAGAAAAAAAAAAAGAGAGGGTCGATGATGCCTTTGTGTTTTTGTTTCTGCACGCACGTGTACACACGCTCGTCCTTTTGGATGTGCACGTCTTTAAGGGAACACAAAAGAGCCGGGTTTGTTAGCAGAGTTTTTAAAAGCTTCACGTTGTGGTGTATATAACTCAACAAACAAGTGTGGGACATATTTGATATTTCTCTATGTGCTACGGTGGACCATATCCACTAACGAGGAGGAATCAAAAATCTGTAGTAGCTTGATTCAGAGTATTTAATTTAAATTAACTGAACTGTAACAGTGATACATGAAGTTGTTGTTCGATCTAAGTCATTATATTCACTACAGAATTAAGTGCATTAACAAGGAAGGTTATGCTGAAAAATTATTTGCTGTAAATTAATTTCTCATCGTTAGGCTTCGAATGTATGTATCGATGAATGGTATACATACACATCCACAAAGAAAATGTGCTGGCATCTATTGTCATTTTATATACACATGCAACTGGGTGTATATTAGTGTATTGTTTGTGCAATGCAATAAAAGAAAAGTAGAATACCATCTTTCTCCTTCGAAAGAACTTCAATTTTAAAATTCTGTCATTTGAGGAAGGAATCTAACCAACCTCATTGAGCTTTCTACTGTTTTAAATCTGCATTTTGACGTGAATATATGAATTGAATTACCTTCTCTGTCAGACAACTTGAATGATGAAAATCTCACAAAAAATGTTAGATTGTATTTTTTAAAATGCCATGTCATTTCAGGACGTAGGTAATCATGGTTCTCCACAGATTCCTTTTTTCTTTATGAATTGCCATGACTTCTTGAGAAAGATAGTGCCCTGGTTTCCCGTTGCCTTCTTCATGTTTTTTTGTATTTAGAATTGTCCTGACAAAGGGTTACAGATGACAACAGCAAATACGTAGTTTTAAATTCAAAGTGACTGGTGGTTATGTTACCCAAAGGAAGGCTAAAAAAGCCCAGTCTACCCTGCTATTTAACTCACAGCTCGGGCGATGGGAGTAAGGGCATCTGTGCAGAAAAAGTGAACATAACAGACTTGGCTTGAATTTGAATTCAGTTCACTTTCATCAATTCCACTTTAGGTTAAAAAACATTACCTGCACATCCATTTTTTTTGCATGTAGCTTTTTCACTATGTGTCTGTCTGTAGGGGAAAATGCATTTATTTTAGAGAAATTTTTAATCTATAATATTTCCCAATGATCTTTTCTTTGTCAATACACTTTCAACGTTTCTCATCAATTGAACATTAAACAATGAATATTTTCCTGGTTTCTGGTAGATATTTGTAAATTTAAATATTAGTTGTCCAATCTCTGATTAAGTACTTTTAGCTTTTTTTATTATCAGAGTTTTGCTTTGTTGTGCTATGTCAGTTTCATCATTTTCAAATATAGTACACTCAAGTACAGCCAACACAATAAAAAAAACACATGAAATCTGATAAATCCTTACCAATAAAAAATACTACATCATATACATATACTAGAAACATTACTTGTAAAAATCAAACAAGATAAAATCAATAAAATATTTAAAAACTTTGTAAAAAAAAAAAAAAAAAAAAAAAAAAAACATTTTTCACCGTTTTGTGAAGATTTATAAACTTATTTGTGCCAAATGTAAAATGGTCCAAAATATAGAAAAAAAATAAATTAAAAAAATTTTGAATTTTCTTTGGTTTTTAACCAAACAAAAGAGGTGGGTTGTTTCTCAGCCAGACAAAAACACATTGCACCTGTATCTGCTGGAATTTTTACAGGTGGGTTTGCAATAACATCTGATGGTATGAAAAACAGATGTCTTAAAATTTTTGAAATGTGTTCAACTCTGTTCATTTTTACTTTTATTTGATCTTAATTAAATTTTATTATAACACAATTTACAGGTGTGGGAAAGTACTTACTTTCCACCTATTTGGTGTTGTCACCTGTCACTCTTTCTGTTTGAAATCTGCTGTCAGATTCCGAGCCTTTGTCATAATTTAGAAGAGACAGAATTTTGAACAGAAAATTTGTAATTGGATATTTTCATGTATTTAAAAAAGAAAAACATCAATTTACTTAATCAAGTAGATTTTGTGATTTAACAAAGCCATGCCAATTTTTATAAATTTTGACTAGTTGACTTTCACATGTATAATTTTGGGGATTTGCACCTACCTTAGAAAAAATTTAGAAATATACCATTTAATAAAAAAAAAAAATGTCTGGGTGATGAAAATTTTCAAGCCAACCAAAAAGATATTCTTAAATAAATTCTGCTATTTGGCCATCTGTTTGGCTCAAGAACTTTTCAGTGCCCCCAAAACTTGAATTTGAGTATGTATGAATCTATGGAAATAAAGTAGAAGTGATCAAATAATTATCGTTTTTGTTCCAGTAATTCTTGCAAAGTAGAGACAGTGAAACAACAAATTTGATTTTTAATCAAGAATAGTATCTTGAAATGTGAGAGATCATTTCTTCAACACTAGTAATATTTTTTTTTCTGTATATTTTAATGAAAAATATACCTTTTCAGTAGACTTACATTTTGAAATATTACTTATTTATACAAGGATTTTGATGAGATTTATATATTCATAAAGAATGTGAAATTTATATTCATATTATGTAAATTTCATGTCTATGGATAAAATAGTAATTGGATTTTATTAAAGGCATGGAATTTTGATCCTTTCTATAATTTTGAGATGACTTATTCCGAGTTGTTTGGACTTTTGATCTCTTTCTGTTGTTCCCGTACCTGCTACAAGATTGAAATGTTCCCCTAACATTTCAATTAATCCATTCTGTAGATTTATTCAGGTGTACAATCTCTGAAAGAGGAGTAAGTCCTTTTTTAAGTGGGGGTGGGTGCTAACAGGAAAAAAAACAACAAACTATTAGCAAATATACTGGCCAGACAAAGCCATTAGAGCACCCTCTCAAACATAGTATGTTTTAAAATGATTCCATATTTAATAGACAATACTTTACATGTCCAATTCCTTTCTTGCTAAGCAAAGAAATCCACACTGGCCTGACATACATTTCTGCAAGGTTCATGTATACAGCTTCTTTCAAATTTTTTATTCTGCTGCAGGACAAATACTTGGAATTTGTTAGAAAAAAAGTGTGATCCTCCCCCTCCCTCTCTCCTTATTCTGGAGGATTGTATAGCTGAAGAAGGCCATAAAATAGATCACATGAAACGTTATGGTAAATATAATGGTGGCAACAATAATGAGATCAATAGTGTGAAGAAATCTTGAAAAATTGGACCAGGATTTCTTGATTGTAGCAGTTATCATCTGTTTTTGGCTAGTTCTCTGAAGATCCTGATCTCAAAGAAGTTCTCTCATTAGATTAATGTCAGATGAGGTAAAACACACGAACAAAAGCCTACATGCCCCCACCTAACAAATAATGAGATTAATTACAATTAATCAAGATTATAGACTTAAGCAATAAAATTAAGAACACACATCGGGTGTTATGGACTGAAAGTTGTAAACCTTGTCTACACACATCCTCATCGCAGTGGCAGCTGGACAATTTCATTATAAGTGACACAAAGAATAGTTGACGTAACCAGGATAGGGATCTGTTGAAGAATGTTGAGAATAAACATAGAAGTCCTAAAGTGACAAAGAAATTGCTGCTAGAAATCAGAAAAGACAGCTGGAATTTGGGGCACACATAATGAGGAAAGAAGATTTGGAGAATTAAACGTCTCCAGAATACAGTGTAGGCATTAAAAACGGCAAGTAAGATACTTGATACTTTGTGAAAGTGGATGGATGGACAAGTGCCACAAAGAAAAGGAAGGAGAAAGTATTGCTGAGAGCAACAAAAGGCAGGAAGCTGTGAAGAGCCATGATTAACCACACAGAAAATTAAATGTAATTGTTATAAACACATGCACTGTTATTTAAAAAAAATAAATTTTGGTCATGCCTTGATAATTTTGTAAATTTTTGTGAAATTTTTCACTTGACTTTTTATATTATGAAGAAAATGTAATTGAGAAAAATAATACATTTTTTTAATATTTAAAAACACATGTGCACACTCCTCATTGTACAGTGGATGCAAGAAAACTATACTGAATGTAGTCCATGCCAAGTGAATCGGACATTGTGATGTATACAGAGTTTGAAAGATACGGGAGAATTATGCTTGTCTGAGGTGAAAACAATAGCCATTTTATTGAATTATACATTAATTTTAGTGCCTTGCCTTTGGCCTTAATGGAATGGAAATATTTTATTTCTTATATTGAATAATCAATCCTCATAATTTTAGTTAGGGCAGACACTGCCAAATAGCATTTCAGTGGGTGCTGAAAAGTTCTTGGCATCATCAAATGTCTAAATATCAGATTGTTTTTAGTTGGACAGATTTTTTCAGCACTCTGTGTGTTGAAGAGTGTGTATAAATTTATTATATTTATGAGGGAAGAAGGCTTAATATTAGAGATAGATTATAAACAGTGTGAAATAGAAATAACATTGCATTGTGACTGTCAGTTTCGGGGCGCGGGAGCTAAACATCAACAGTTAACGCTATATGTGGGGGGAGAGCAAGCAAAAGAAATGACCTATTTGATACAAAATTAGCTTATTTAATTTTTTTTTTTTTATCAAGGCAGTATACTTAGAGTAGCATCTGTGGTTATTCAGGACTACAAAAGGAGTCGTAATTATCAAATTCATATTGACAAAGTCTAAAAAGTTGAGATAAAGATCTGAAGGTATAATGATATATACAAAAAATTGGTATTGATCAAAACAAAAATAGGTTAAGTTTTTATTGAATAATTTTTTTTTTTTTTTTTTTTAAATTTGTTTTGTATGGAGAATATGGTTTAAAAAAGAAATTTACTTTTCAATGTTTTTAAAATCTGATATTAAAATTTAAATTTTAAAGTAAATACATAATTTATTTATAAATTCATGGTAAGTAATATATAAGTAGAAAATGATAACAAATGGTGTTTTTGTAAAGGGTAAATAGATTCCTGTCATTATTATCCTCACTTTCATTCTTTTCATTACTGGCTTATTTACATTTACTCCCTCCTTTTAAATATTTTGGGATGTTGAAAGAGAAACAGAATGGAATGAACATCTTCAGAGCTGTGATAATTAAGTTTCATATTTCTAATAAACTCAAGGGAAATTGTATTGGTTTGATAGCACACACTACAGTCAAATTACAGTACTCATTTGCTCTTATACAAGTTTGTATAAGTAGAGATGGCTTTAACACTGATAGAAAATAAAGTTGCAACACTTTATATATTTCAATTTGCTCAAGATTAAACTTAGAACTAATATAGCTGGATTAATGATCACATATCCTAAACCAATATGTGCAGAGGTTTAAAAATAAGGAGTGTGTTAAGTCCTCAGACTCCATATTAATATATTGTCTATCACCATTAGGCTTTAACACAGGCTTTCACTTTCACAACTATATGATTTTACGTATGGTAAATCTGTGATAGATTATTTCATACTTCTATTGCCAGTTGACAGAATAGGGCAAGAGCTACAGGTGGACTAACTGAACAAAACAGATATTGTCCCATCATGTCCTATACATGTTCAGTGGAGGACATCTCTGGCAACTGGGATGGCCAGGGAAGTCGTTAAACATCTTGCATAGCATTTTGAGTAGCACAGGCATCATGTGGGCAGTTGTAATTGTACATCAAATCCAGTTTCAGGATTGGCAGCAGACTGGGTTGAATAACATTCTTCTTGTTTCTACTGTTCAACATTTCTTTTTACAAATATAAAAAGTGAATGAAAGCTGCAAGTTGTAGCATTTCACACTGTGATTCCAGGGGTTGGACTTGTGTTGGCATTGGCAAATACTCAATGGAAAATGTTGCTCTGCAGGTTTATATCCAATTGGGTTCATTATATTCACTTACATGCAAATAGCCTTGGGGAAAGGCATAAATTCATATCATCCCCCAGCTAAAGGTTAAATAGTAGTACGTGTATCTGGAAAAATATCTCAAAAAAAATTCTTAATGCAATGTTCATTTGCAAAAAAAGAATTATTCTTACAATTCCAAATATTTTGGTTTTAAATAACCCACAAAGGGTTGATAAACCATAAAATAAAAAAATCAATAAAAAAACAGGTTTATTGAACATATGCAAATGACCATCAATTGCATAAAGGCAGACTCTGTTTTCATCACTGAACACTATTTGAACCCCCATGTGACCTTGTGATATCATTGACGGTGTACTTAGAGGGTTGTTGCATTATAAATACCTGCTGCAAGTAAATGATTCTTAATGGTCCAGGTTGACACTTTTGGTGCCACATTTGTTCTGATCTCTGTTATGGGCACTATGCAGTCTGCAGTTGCTGCCCTTTTTGATACACCAATCTTGGTGACCATCTGTACTACATCGCTGTCCAGTACCTAGCCTAATTCCTGTAAGAATGTTCATTTGACCAATGTCATCAGCTGAACCCCACCGATATATGCAATAATGCTCTGAAATTACTATCCAGCCTCTTGAATGTGCACAGTTTGACTCTCTTTAAATGGCTTAATGCCTACTTGTATTGAACTCTTTCAACAAACTGAACATTATTACAACATGTCTCAGCAGCTAAAGCAATGCATTGCTATGTATCACAAGATGGCCAATTACTTTCAAAATTTTATTAGAATATCTACTACTTAGTAATACGCACATAGTGTACCCAGTCAAAATTGGTATCATCCTTCAGGGTACTCCAGTTTTATTTTCTGTCAGTAGATAACCAATAACTTTTTCTGTCTGTGAATATAAATATTTGACCAATAACTTTTCATAAATTTATTTATATATGTATTTTATATGCGCAGTACTTAGTGGAAAGTGCTCAATATCCGTGATAGAGCTAACATATTCAGTTGTATGGATATTAGTTTGTAGCCCTGGGTTTCACTTTTAAAACTGGTTTATTTTTTTCAAAAGTGGATCTATTTATGCTTATTTGTGTGTGTGGGAGATGGAATTTTCTTCTATGTTTGTTTGTGATGACACTCTCACATACACACACACACATACATACATGCATACAGGTGTATGCATTTGAGTTCGTACAAACATACCCATATAAATAATCTGAGGTTAGGCGCAGATACACATCCATGCATTCGAGCATACATATATATGCAATTGTCATTTTATTTTGGTGTTGAGACTTTAGCGTTTCATATGCAGCGATGTTCTCTTAACAAGGAACAGGTGGGGGTGGTCTTGACATTTTTCAAATCAGCTGTCTGTATAGTCAGATAAGCTCACATTTCCTCACACATACACACACATATGTAGACGTGTACCCACATACATTTGTGGTGGTTCTGGACACAATCTATATATGTTGGTACGCGTCTATATATCTGTGGGTATGTGTGAGGAAATGTGAACTTCTCTGTTGGCACAGACGATCTGAAAAACATCAAGACCATCTCCACCCATTGCTTGTCAAAAGAACATCGCTACATATGTAACACTAAGGTCTCGACACCAAAATAAAATGACAATTGCATATATATGTATACTCCAATGGATGGATGTATATCTGTGCCTAACCTCAGTTTATTTATATGGGTATGTCTGTATGAACTAAAATGCATACACCTGTATGTATGTGTGTCTATGTGTGTAAGAGTGTCATCCCAAGCAAACAGAAGATAATTTCCACCCAATCCAACACACACAAATAAGCATAAATAGATCCATTTTAAAAAAAAAAAAACCCCAAAAAACCAGTTTGATGATTGCAAAAGCGTGAAACCCAGGGTTACAAACTCATATCCATACAACTGAATATATATATATATATATATATATATATATATATATATATATATATATAATCTGTTTATGAAGATGCGTAAATGGTTATGTCTGTGCATACACATATTTTAATATATATTTGTTATCAGTTACCAGATCAGGCTAGTAAACTTCAGATTTCTTGGGCTACTTTTTAAAATAAGCTGATTATTAATGAGAAGAAAATGTATTGAAAATTTTGTAGCATTTACTTTTCAAAGGTAACCCAATTTACAACTGCTAGTGGCAACCAGCTGCTTGTTAATAGCTTAAGTGGAATGAGCCTGCTGTTACACATGCATTCAGGATGTGTGTTTTAGTATATATGAAACCTATAATAACTATATTCTCTCTATTAGTAAGGATTTCAGATTGAAGATGGTGACTGCTCATAATGAGAGGCAAGGCTACAAAGCCAGATTCAAGAAATTTCAAGGGCCACTTCTGAAAGTTCAAATTGTTATCAGGAAATTCAAGAATGTCCATACCATAAAAATAATGTGCATCAATTCCTGACCATTGACAATCCCTTTTTTCTGGATTTCAATGTATTTCTATAGTAAATCCATTAGCAATGTCTTTACATTCTGTGTATTATACTCATTTTTTTTTACTCACTAACAATTGCAGTGATTATTGATTATTATCAACAAATTTATTTCTAATTTTCTGTACATAAAAGACAATTTGAGAGCCCAAATTTGAAAAAAAAAAGTTTAGGTAAAATTTTCAGTTTTTTCCCCCATCACATGAAATTAGCTTTTTCCCCCCCATCACATGAAATTAGCTTTTTTTCCCCCCATCACATGAAATTAGCTTTTTTCCCCCCATCACATAAAATTAGCTTTTTTTCCCCCCATCACATAAAATTAGCTTTTTTTCCCCCCATCACATGAAATTAGCTTTTTTTCCCCCCATCACATGAAATTAGCTTTTTTTCCCCCCATCACATGAAATTAGCTTTTTTTCCCCCCATCACATGAAATTAGCTTTTTTTCCCCCATCACATGAAATTAGCTTTTTTCCCCCCATCACATGAAATTAGCTTTTTTTTCCCCCCCATCACATGAAATTAGCTTGCCAGTGCAAAAAAATAGATTGACACTGAAGAATTAGTGAAGTAGTTGTAAAATTAGGGAATAATAATAATAATAATCTGGAACTTTACCGGTACTAAAATACAATTGCAATTTTTGTTTCCACTGCAAACATTAACAGAATTACTATGTATAAGTAATCATTTAAGAGAGAGTTTTAATGAGAGTTTTGACACATTTACTACCTATGATATCACAGCTTACATAAACAACTCATTATTATAACTAATTTTTGTATTAGGAAATAATTTAAAAGTTGCATGCTAACTTTAAAAAAAAGTTATTTTTACATATTTCAGTTTTTAAATATTCTCTAGAATATTTTTAATATTTTTATTTTTAATTAAGCTTTCTATTCAATTACTGAAAATTTGTTTGAAAAAATCTGACAATAATTTAATAAATTAAACATCTTTATTTAAAAATACTTTATAAAAACAAAGATTTTTATCACTAAAAATCCTTTATTTTGAAAAGATTTGTTTTCTTTGTTTAAGAAAGAAAATAATTTTTAAACAAATATTTATTAAATGCAAAGAAGCTTTTCTTTGTTTGACATTTCAAACTAAAAATGCTAAATATTAATTTCCTTCCTCCTTTTTTTCTTTCCCATACATGTGTTGGTGTAATTAAAACATTTCCAAGATTTGTCTCAGATATCACAAGTCTTTTTACACTGGCTTCATTCAGCCCCTTTTCATATCAAATTTAAACGCTTGTTGTTCAAGTAGGAGTGGTTCTCTTTTTTGCCATTCCTCCCCCACTTTTCCTTGAGTTCTTTTTTTTTTCCCCCCCAAAAAAAAGTTGATTTTCTACCAGAATCATTTATCTTATTTTCATGGTGTAGCTGTGGGTTCAGGAGATATTGACCCTTTTAATAGAAAGTATATTTTGAAGGAATAAGTTAAGCAGGTCTATCAAATATCAAATAACATTTTGCCACAAATTAGTTGAACTTTTTTAAGATTAGTATTCAGTCAATTTTTATCTTACAATAACAAATATATATATATAATAAAAAGGCTTAAACACTAATATTCCATGGTTATAATTTATTACTTTGGAATCGTAATTACGATCCAATTCATCACACCTACAAATTCAAAAAGAAATCAAAAAAAAATATAAATCCGGGAATAAAAAAATAAAATTTAGTGAGTGTGTATGTATGAGAGTGGGGGACAAATGTGAGAGGTAAAAGAAAGTTCTAGAGAGGGGTAACAAATGAGAGAAGAACAGGAAGGCCTAAAAGTGAAGGTGGGTATTAAAATTTAATAGAGAGAAATTTTAAAGAGCAGTTAGAAGACGGTTTAAATGAGTGAGATACAGATAAATTTGAATTATTTTCTGATGCATAATTCATTCCTGAATCGCTGACCTAAATTAATTTAAAAACCGACACCGGAAACAGGTTTATACATTTGTGGTGACACTATGCACAATAATCTAAACTTAAAAATCAGAAGATAAGAAAGAGAAAAGAAAAGAAAAACAGGAGGAAGATGGAGTGGGGGAACAACTAAATCCGAAGGGCATTTATAAAAGAGCCCCTGTACAATCAAGTAAATTTGACAAAAGTAATATCACTTACAGATTACAAATTTAATATAAACATATAAAAAAATAACAAATATTTAATCTAGCAAGGATCTACTATTTCTATGCCCCAAAACATGTACATATATACACACATACACAACATATGTATATTTACACGTACATACATACATATACACGTGTACACATATAAATATACACACACAAATATATATACACACACACACACACACACACACACACACACACACACACACACATACATACATCCATACACATCCACTCCTGCGTATATATACATTTACACACATATACATATGGACATACACATATGTGCACATAAACATATATACATTAAAACTTTACACACATCCATACATTTATATACACACACTCATCTAAACAAATATACAATGTATCTAACTATACATACATATATATATACACCTATATATATATATATATATATATATATATATATATATATATATACATATACACACACACACACACACATATATATATATATATATATATATATATATATATATATATATATATATATATATATATATATAAATTTTTAAAAAAAAGGAACACATCCATCCGTATATACATTTAACATACGAAAAAAGATGGGTGTAACTAAATTAAATTGTACTTAAAGAACACTGAGGAAGAAAACGTTAACAATCTTAAAAACCCACAGAGTGATAAACGCTTATCTATCTCCTAAGTTTACATATATACCTAGTTATATAAATGTCAGAAAATTATTTAAGAAAACTTTTACCTACTTACTCACATACACATATATCAACATGTGAATAAAGTTTGCTAACCAAAATTAAATGATCAAAAAATATATAGAGCATCACATAAATATGCACAATGATACATATAGATAATCATTCCATTTAGATGTCATGTCCGTTGTTAGTGATCCAAGATGGAACTGTCACAGGTAACAGCACGTTATAAAACTGTGTTTAAGTTTTAAATCTTTTTTTATGTCTACATTTGGAAATGATCTCGCTACGAAGATTTAGCAGCTCATCTTGATTTTTATCTTTTAATAATAAATTTTTTTTCCGCAATGCATAAATCACACCGATTGCGGAAGTTATTAGGGTTGCTAGCTCTTGATAAGAATCTCCATTTGAAGTGTGGGGTTAATCCCTTATCCACCAGATCCCAGTAGTGTTTGGATAAGGAAGTTTGATTCTTGATGTATCGATATTTAAAAGAGCGTCTATGGTTGTATAGACAATGCTTCCAATCACTGGCGGATATACCTATATATCTTTTTTTTCTGGTTGATATTTTCTTTGGGGAAGATTGTTGCCTCGTATACTACATTTTCATACATACATTTTCCCCCAATTGGACAATTGTCTCTACTGATTCAATTACAGGTGGGGCTATTAGGTTGAGTTTCATTACTAAGGTAGTTTTTAAGAATTTTACAATTGTGGCAAGATATAATTTTCTCCATATTCCTTACACATGAATAACTAATTTTCAGTGTCTTACTAGTGAAAATTTTATGTAGTGGATGTTTACTATGAAAGTGTTTATCTATTAATCTTAGGAAGAAACTTCCTATATCAATGTTAGAAAGCCTGCAATACGGTGGGTTAAACCATATTACTTTCCTCTTTCTGTTTTTAGGTATTTTATTATTATGATTTTCTAGTTCTATGTTATAGTTTAATTCCTGTCTAAAACCACTATTTTTGAGGGCTTGGTTGTATATAAATTTATTATCATTAAAGATTTTTTTGGCTAGACGATAACTTATTTATTCTCGTATTAACAGTTCTGGAGATGTGATCTATTACAGATTTAGGGTGGTTAGAGTGGATATTGATGTATAGGGGTGTTTGATCAACTTTATGGAAGGGTCTAAAGGTATCATTAGAGAGGTTGAGGGTGATATCTAAAAAGTTGACTTTCAGGTTGGAAGATATTTCAATCTTAAGGCCTAGGTATTTGAAGGCCCTAATTATCCTCTTATGTAAGCTGGAAGTCAAGGGACCATTGCTATTAGGGACAATGATTAGGCTGTCATCTCTATAAATTCCAACTTGGTTAAGGCTAACTACTCTACTCAAGGTGTCTAAAATATATATGCCCACTAAATCTGCAATTTGGGCAGAGTTGAATGTTCCCATAAGAACATCGGAAACTTTCATTATCCTTCTTCACCCAAGTAGCGTCATGGTATGTAAGTATTGATCTTCTTGACGCTAAAATAATGTCCAGATCATTTTCCGTTATTTTGGTATATCCTTTAGTGAAATTAAAGCTGTTAATTAATAGTTCCTCCAAAATAGAAGGGTAAAAATCCAAGATGTCAAATTGGATGAATGTGGCTCTTCTTTTATTGGGGATCTTTCGGAACCATTCAATTGTCACAGCTGATTATTTTTTTCTGATTTCTTTTTGAATTTGTAGGTCTGATGAATTGAATCATAATTATGATTCTAATGTAATAAATTATAACCATGGAATATTAGTGTTTAAGCCTTTTTATTATATTCTTACTCTGTCCTGGACATTGAGTTCTACCTGGATTCTATCCTCTTGGAATTTTATATGTATTTATATATTTTATATAGATATATATATATATATATATATATATATATATATATATATATATGTGTGTGTGTGTATTAACCACTAATATTATATATATATATAAAATTTCCAAGAGGATAGAATCCAGGTAGAACTCAATGTCCAGGGCAGAGTAAGAATATAACATAAAAGGTTCAAATACTAATATTCCATGGTTATAATTTATTACATTGTAATCGTAATCACGCTGATGAATTGGATCATGATTACGATTCCAATGTAATAAATTATAACCATGGAATATTAGTGTTTGAGCTTTTTATATAATATATATATATATATATATATATATATATATATATATATATATATAGTGGGTGTGTCCTCAATCCTTACAACGAAGATGCTGGATTTGAAAATTTAAATTTGAAAAAGGAAAATTAATTTTAAAAATTTTTATTTGACTGTTGAAAGTCACAGATCTTAGTTGCAATTTAGGGTTTTAAACTGCTAAAATTTAAAATTTTTGAAAATCGATTCATATATTTAATGTAAAACGATATAAAAAATAGGAAAATTAATTTTCATGTTGTACTGCTATTTTGTGACAATTGATTTAAATATATAGATGTATGTATGTATGTAGAGGTCCATCAAAAACTGGAATTTGAATGTGATAAATGAACTAGATGATAGAAGTATATTGTACAAAATAACACTATTCGAAATCAGTCTGTCACATTGACATGGATCTGGATGAATGATTGGTTTTCTGTAATTTTCATATGGAAACTACTGCTGAAACTGTTGTTTTGAGAAGCTTTTAAGGAAGAACAAACCTTTTAAGGTTAAAAACAAAAAAAAAGAAAGGTGTTCAAGTGGTGTTGTCATTTCAAATGTGATGAAATGTCATCTGAAAAGCAATTAGAATCTGGCCAATCTTCAGTAAGCTGAAATAAAAGATTTCACTTGTGTTTATCATATTTTAAATTCATAGATAAAAGATTATGTGAATATAAAAAGGATTTTTACAAAACAATATACTTAGTGTATTAATTATTCTTCATATGCCTGAAATATAATTTTGACTTAAAAAATGCAGTTTTGATTAAAAGTGAAATGTAAGGCAAAAATGTATTGAAAGTGCAGGAATTTCAGAATTTGCTAATGTGAATTTACATCGAAGATTACACATTTCCCTTCTTCACTAAATTACAACTTATACACTATGGCATAATTAAAAACAATAATGATAAAAATAAAAACGATAAAAAACTGAATGAGATAGGCTATGTTAGCATTAACAACTAGATCCATCGGATGTCAAGATTTCAATTTAAAAGTTTATCATCACTGTAGCCAATTTTTGTTTTATTTCCCCTCCTGCCTTTTATTTTCAACTTTTTATAAGACTAATTCCATCAATACAATTCTTGTTAGCATGAAGGAATTCCTTCTTGAAATATGTCACTAAGAAACTTATTCCTTTTACCTACATAAGCTTGGCCACTTGTTTCCAAGTATGCCTGCCTGTGCTAGGGGGCAAGCTAATCCCTGTTGCAACTGCTTGTTCAGGCATGTTTATGTTTGTTTAACACCCGCAGCCAACCTGTGGTTTATACTGTGACTGAGCAGGCTTAGCTACATTTTCTGGGAGAGAATGCATGATGACCAGTTTGAATAAGGCCAGAATGCTCCAACACTCAAGCATGGGGACTTGTGTCTTGTGACTTAAATGGCTTCTGAAGTGTTTTGTCTATCCACTTTCATTCATAAGGCTTGAGTCAACATGTGGTACAGTTTTAGGGCATTTTCCAGTTGTGCTGTATGCTTGGATCATCTTGCACCAGAGAGGGGGATCAGTGATTGCACCGAGGCCATTAAATTCACTGGAAGGAATTTTTGTTTTGAAATTGCTAAAATTGCTCATTTTAGTTCCATTTTAGGTATTTCATCACAATGTAATTCTCTTTATTAAAAATATTTCAAAAATAAAATATTCTTTTAAGAAACTTCATTTGAAGAATATTAACTGATTTAAAGTATAATTAACCTAATTTGAAACAAATATTACTTTTAGTTTAAATTATCACAGAAATGCATTTTTAACAAAGAGGTAATTGTTTTTATTAGGATGACAGCTCTATTGACATCTGGAAATTTAACTAATTTTTTATTTTCATGACGGACATATCTTTAAAAAAATTTTAACTATCTAGCAATCTTGAAAATTTATGAAAATATTCTCCATAATCTAATGTTTATTGAATTTTACATATTTTGGCTTTAAATTTACTATAGTCATCATTCTTATTTTCTAATAATGTCACATGTGAATATCTGTATTCACAAAAATTAGTATGTTTATACATCTGCAAAAAAAAAATTCGAAATTCTTTTTAAAATATTGGGGGTCACTGAATTGTAGTAAGCTTTTCCCTTTATGATTAGAAAATATAGTTTTTACTTATAACAATATCACCTAACCTGTACAAATTAATACAGAATTTTAAAAGATTTAAAATTTTATAAATTTTTATAATTAAAATTTTAAAAATATGAAAACAATTCTTGTAAAAATTCATTATTTATAAAAAAAAAAAAATTTCTTAAGACAATGTCCATAATCTATCTTATTCATAAAAGCAATTAAAAGCTTTTCTAATTAAATAATGTCCTAGTTTTATTGCTTTTTTATATTACAATTCAGAGCAGATTTTCATTGTGGGCCCTGTTTTACAAAAAAAACTTGATTTAAATTCTCCAAGGAGCTCTGCATATAACTAATATAAACATTAAGCCATACAAAAAGCCATACAAAGTGAATTTCTCAAAATTTTATATAATTAAATAAGTTGGGAGGGGGGTAACAGATTAAAAAAAAAAAGGTTTTATCAAGATTTTAAAAAAAAAGAAACATTTCTAAAATAATCTAATTAATTTGTGAAATAGTCCTGGAAGTTTCATTAAATCCAACAATTATTTGATTTTTGCTAGAATTTCCAGTGTGTTTTCACCACAAAAAAGATGCTAAAATTTTTAGTCCCCCTGCTGACGCAACAAAAATTTTCATATATTCTAAAAAGGATAAAAAAATATAATTTAATAAGCAAAACATCCTTTGGTCTTTCCTCTTAATAATAACAAAGATTTTGACATTAAAAATTTATTTTTATTAAGTTTGGAGCATCTTTTCATTATGTCTGCTCATTTTTTAGCAGTAGCAATTTACACATACATAAATAAATAAAGGTATTTGTTTATACAGACACAAAGATATTTCTAAAGAATTAATGGATTTATTTTTAATCAGATATTTTTATTACTTCAAACATTATTATAATGGATACTCCTATTTGAAATAGATGCCTCATTTTTATTTATTAAACATTGAGTATTATGTTGTCTATTGGTCTGTCTGAGCAGTCAATAAATCCTAGTAAAGAAAATGTGTTCTTTGACCAGGATTAAACCTGCATCCTCGTTTGTAGGGCAAACCACCATTTGATCTAGTGTGCCACAAAGAACATTGTTTAAATTGTGGGCACACACACACATGAAAAAACAAAATGTGTTTTTGCTGAATTAAAAATTTTTCTGCAGAACCAAGAAGAGATTTCAAAAAAGAATTTTTTAATATTTGTTCAAATAGTTAGACTTTGGGAAGTGCTTCAGCTGAGAACTTTTCAGCACCATCACCACTCTTGCATATAGACAAACAATTTGAATTGGGATATGCATCTTGCACAATTTCTGACTCTTCAAAGAATATATTTATATTTTTTTTTGACAGAGCATCATGGCTGATCTGCTCTGAAAAATGACAATTTCCTAACAAAAAATAAAGGAAGAATAGAAAGTAAAGGAGAGATTGGAGTCTAGTTTTTGCTAATCTATAAAAATCAATTTAAAATAAAATGGCAGAATACACTTTAACCTTGACATCATATATTTTCTTTTACCCTAGGAATTAAAAGCTCTGATAGTTTTAGAAGAGCTATTCCAAGTTAGCTTGATTGTTTTTTTTTTCCCTCAGGCATACTCAGCTTATTCCTCAGATTGGATGTCATAGTGACTAGTTCTTTAACAATTGCTTAGGATATGGTTGAGCTTTTTTATTGGGCATCTAACCGTTTAGCAATTCTTTCCTATTGCACCTTGAAAATCTCTTAATACCTTTTTACTTTTGTATAATTATCTGGTTTGAGGATTATGCTGATATTATTATTATTTTCAAAAGCAGCAAATATTCTGTCCCTGAATTGATAAATTTACTATATTGTTTGAACTTACTTGTTCCACCTGAAATTTCTTGGCACAAAATCAAATATCTTCAAATTTAACTGTTTTTTTTTGTACTTGTGTAAATTTTATAGAAACTATTCAGCATGTGTCCACCTGACCTGCAAAGTTGGCACTAGTGATAACTCAGAATAGGAAAGATGGACATGGAAGACCAAAATATTTGCTTATTCAATTTTTTGCTGAATATCCCATTGTGTTTTGATTATTATGTTAACCTCTCCAGCCACTGAAATGTGAATATCACCTACTATGTTCTCATAATATCTTATTTATTTTAAGACATTTGCTAGAAAGTTTGGTTTTGTGTTTGAAAATAAATTCTTATTCATTGTATCAGTGTGGATCAGAAAAGTGTCATGTGAACTAAGATCTGACCATAAAAATATTGATCAGAGAAAAGATCTTAATTTCTCGTCCACATTGAATGAGATGTGAGTAAAAAAAAAAAAAAAAACGACTAGTTTTATTTACATTTTGATTAATGCCCTCATCTGTATTATTATAATTACAGTGTTTCGGGTGTTCTGCCCGTCTATTGATCTGAGTAATCTTCAGGGAATTTTGAACTGAACATTATTTGATCTATGGTTTACACTGTTCATATCTTGGGTTATTTAATTTTGTTATTATTTAGTACTGCGCAGTTATTACTTGCTGTTTTGTTTGGGATATACTAACTTTTATAGAAAGATATATTTATAAAGCATCCAATGAAAATTAACTGTTCAAGATAAAAGTAGTTCTCAACTTTGTAATTTGTTTTAGTGCATATATATCTATATATGCATGCACACACAGTATTCTAATATATTCTATACAAAGTATTCTAATATATATATATATAAAATAACATAAAATAGGTTGATTAATAAAACAAGGACAAATGAAATGGTACCAATATAATAAGTATGATAAACATTTATTAAATATTAATGACAGAAAAGAAGCACAGAGAGGAAGGTTTTTATGTTCAGAATTTTCGGACATGCTTGTGTCCTTCATCAAGCTTTCAGCCGAAAGCTTAGATTGGATTAAAAAATATGTATCAATATTGTGATTTTTTTCTTCGTTTAATGATAATGTTATTAAGCTTATCAGATGATATGAAAAGAACGTACATAAAATAAATAGATAACACTTGTCTATATTATTTAATGAAACATGTATGAATAATATATATATATACTTAATCCATTTCATAATATATATATATATATATATATATATATATATATATACTTAATCCATTTCATAATATATATATATATATATATATATACTTAATCCATTTCATAATATATATATATATATATATATATATATATATACTTAATCCATTTCATAATATATATATATATATATATATATATATACTTAATCCATTTCATTATATATATATATATATATATATAATGTTTTTTTTGTTTGTATGAATGTATATAAATATGTGTATGTAAATAAATACCAATAAAATAAAACCAAGCTTTTAGATTGAGTCTTTTTTTTATTTGCAGGAAGCAAAAAATGAAGATAAATTACCAAAATCAACTGTGAAAAGAGTTGACTTTGATCCAAGCACTCGAGAAAAGCTTGAAGAACCAACAAGGTAAGCCTTCTACAATATGAAGCTGGTTAAATTGTTCAAAGGACAAAAATAATGACTATTTTTTCTTTTTTTTATTCAAAACATCTGAATTCCGAAGTCCTTTTATGTGCTTTATTAAAAAATATTGTATCTTGATAATTATATATAAATAACGAATATTGGAATTGAGATTGATATGAGTACAACAAGTAGGCAAAGAAATAGTCAAATCTTTGTATAATACAGAAAATTATTTTTTGTTGGTTATGTGTAAATCTTCCTTGAACTAACAGTGCTGGCTGGCGATATCTTTGACAATGATGCATGCAAAAAAAATCTGTGACATGAGAGTAGACTGAGTCTGAAAAATAATACAAAAATTATAATTGGAAAATATATTTAAAGAATCATATGTGAAAGCTTTCTAATAATAGTAATGTCCCACTTGCCATAATCTGACGAAATGAGGTCTTTTTATTGGTTTATTTTATTTATTTATTTTTGAAGTGGCTTCTTGGTTGGACTAAGAATGTTTCAGCTTCATTGTGTAATATATATATATATATATATATATATATATAATAACACGCTTTGAGTGTTAATAAAATAGTGCTCAATGTAATATAACAGAGCTGTTATATATATATTAATAAATATACATTTTTTTTTCATTGTAGTACAACACAGTCTCATGCACAACACAGTCTTCAAGTGCTGAAGAGAGACTGGCTGTTACATAGCTTAAATTTTAATAAAAAATATCTAATTAACACAATGTTGGCACAGTCCATATATTATATGGGGATTTCTGTGTTTTAAAAGATTTTGCATTAAAATAGACATAACTATAAAAAAAATATATATATATGCTTGACATAAGTTAACAGAAGAAAATTAGAACAGGAAAGGTTATAATATACAGTAGAAATTAATCTGGATCAACATATTTTAACAGGTATTTATTTTTATGCCTATGTGTAACCATCAATTCATTTCTCTTATTTAATAAGTTAGGGTTATTTAAGTGTTCTAAGATAGCTCATTTTTCTACAAGCCATCAATTATATCTATCACTTTTCCCACTGTAAGATTTGTTTTTAGCTATTATATTCCACATAATTATGGGTGTATCACCATCATTTTTTTTAATTGCCAGAAATATTTGGAGAGAGCCATGCAATTCATGTATCTTACATTATCTAAAGTTATTTGATGATTAAAAACAAAATTTCCAAGAATTTTCAGTGGACCCAATATAAAATTTGACATCACTATTGGAATGTATGCTAGCCTAGCTCAGTATACAATATTTTCAGTCATACATTGGCTTTTTAAGGGACAGATCATATCTTTTCAATAGTTGTAATTATTTAAAAAAAATTTATTAATGTTTTTGTTGGTGATATATTTATTCAGTATAATATTGTTATGATGGGATATTGATATTTCAATGTTTCTAATGCAGCTATAGCTGATCTTTACATTATTTTTGTTAAAAATCTTCTTTAATATTGCAGAATGATTGAAGTGTTTATGAATTAAATTTGGGAAAATTCTTCCAATATTTGTTTGAAAGTGTGGGGAGTTAAACCATAACGCATTGAAGTGTCTATTCACATACACACACATATACTCACCCATAAAACTTTAGTTAGTATGAGTCTAAGAATCATTAACAATGAAATTGTTCTTTATTTTATGTTCTAAGGATGTGGCCTGGTGCTAATGTTTTGTATCGGTTAACAAAATTCAATACTGCAAACAGAATTTGCTTTTAAAAGCTATGAAAATATAGATTGACGATTTTGTTATGAAAAGCTAATGTTATAAGTAATTACGTCATAATAAAAAGTAAAATTACACTTACATTCACATACAAACTCACAAGTCCAAGAAAGTTGGCATCACCCACAACGAAAGCACAAAATTCATAATCCTACACTCCAACTCTATCAACAAAATTTGAAAACATACTAGTTATAACCAACACTAAGATCTTTATCCCCACCTCCAATACTGAGATATAGTTAGTAAAAATAATAGATCCAACACCACATCAGATGCTGGATTTTATGATATAAAATTACCTGTAATGTCTGAAAAGCTACATAGATGAAACATATAGAAATTTAAAAGACTGCATCTATGAACTTAAGAGAGACCTAAGTTGCAAAAACTCTTTGAACTTGCTCATAGCACACAGAAACAAAACAGGCCATAACTGATTTAATAAATGCCACCATAATTAGAAAAGAACCTGATTTATTATGTTGAAAATACTTAGAAGGAATGCTGATAAATACTTTACCATCAATAAACACATTTTACTACATCCAAAACTTTTATAAAACCCATATTTAGATTATCTAAGATCCTTCTATCTACAACCAGAACTGGTGTAACCTAACTTCTTTCATTTACATACAAAACATACCTCAATCAACATATGGACATTACTAGAAATAAATAAAAATGCCTACTAGACACTCACAGACACGCATACACATTATCAACCAAATCTTGTATAGAATTGTGATACACAAACATACAAGAATTATACACATGAATACTGGTTGACAAGTCAAATGCACATGAGGTCTGCTTAACCAATGAAAAACAAACACAAAAATAAAAAATATCAGCATTTTATTTTCTCCTCCATATTTTATTTTCTGATGAATCATAAATATAAGTGAAACCAGTTAAATTTATAAATGTTTCCTATTTGTTCCTTATCATTCTGTCAGATTCTAAACTATATATGATCTCTTATATATATATATATATATATATATATATATATATATATATATTATAAAGAGTTAGTAATGTTAATGTAATTAATGGTGAAATTTCTTCGCTAACAGATTTAATAAGGTATTAACTTAATAACAATTCATTGAATGACATGATCCTTCTATTTAAATTGTTGTCAGATGGATTTCGTGTTGCAGGGCCAAGTACTTCCAAAAATTTCACATTTTCATCCTTGGCGTAATTTTTCCATTTACAGGTAAACTCCAAGAGAAAATAAATGTATTCTAAACGGAAAGATATTTTTTTTAAGAATGTATTATTTATTATTATTTGTATGATTACCTCTTTATAATATATATATATATATATATATATATATATATATATATGTTTCATTAAATAATATAGATAAGTGTTGTCTATATATTTTATGTAAGTTCTTTTCATATCGTCTGATAAGCTTAATAGATTGGATTAAAAAATATGTATCAATATTGTGATTTTCTTTCATTGTTTAATGATAATGTTATTAAGCTTATCAGACGATATGAAAAGAACTTACATAAAATATATAGACAACACTTATGTATATTATTTAATGAAACATGTATGAATGAAAAAATGCTGCCTGAATACACACTATATATATATATATATATATATATATATATATATATATATATATATATATATATATATATATATATATATATATATATATATATAGAGAGAGAGAGAGAGACACACACACACACACGTGAAGGAGAAGATTGATTTTTACCTTGTGCTATAAGCAATGAAAATCCTCAATACCAATGATGAAAATGGAGAACAAAAATATCTCAAAGAAATTCGTTTGTCAGTAGTGTAAAAGGACTTTTGAAAGCATTTCTAGTTTTAAGAGTCATTGCTGAAGCCAATGGAAGAGTTTGAATCCTGCATTTCCCAGGAGTGCTATTGCAAAAGTGAATGCAACTGATTTGGTTTGCTGATTTCACTTTCTGTATCAATAAATGTTTTGCTATTTGCACATCAACATGCTGGCAAAATATTTAAAATGTTGGTCATGTGTGTAAGCTTAAAAATACAAAGTAAAACTAATAGTGATAGTAAAATTGATATCAATTAAGGCTACTTTACATTTAAAAGTCACTTGTGTTATCAATAAGCAAGTTTGACTTACCTTTAAAGGGGTTTTATGAAATATGAACACTAAGAAAATTGGTACATAAATTATTTTGCCAAAATCCTGTCATTAAATAAAATATAGAAACACATTCATTTTGAGGCCTGTAATAAAAGGTTTAAAAAAAGAGGGGTCTTGATGAGGCCAGTCTATACAGCTTGTTTATGTTCTTCTTCAACATAGTGACATTAATGAGGTTAGCATAAACAAATAAAAAATAACATATTATTAAATGAAGAAATTAGAATCAACAAGGCATTGATAAAACTGACAGCAAGAATGAACCAAGACCGCATGATTCAAACCAGACTAGGTTATAAGTCAAACTGACCAAGAATACATTCTCTTTTGGATAATCAGAATAAAGCTGGAGAATAGAATGGCTGAAATATTTGGGTGGGGGGGATATTTTTGCATTTAAAATAAAGAAAGACCTTGATATTTAACAGCAACTCATCTTAGACAAAAATATATTGGCTTGTGGCACAATGTCAGCCTTCTATCAGTACGTGTCACTTTTTATTGTGTTAGGATGGAATTGTTGGACATATGAAAGAATGAAGATTTATATTAATTAGGAGCCCTTTGATAATTGAAAGCAATTTGTGTTATATCAAAAAAGAAGTTTTTATTAATATTTTCCAATGTGGTTCAAGGCTTATGGCCATATCATATTGAAACACTTGTTCTCCTATGATCACTGAAGTTAAACAATGTTGAGCCTGGTCAGTGGGTGACCGCTTGAGAATACCAGGGGATGTAAGCTAGGATATGTGGGTAGTGTAATAGATAATAGCTCAGAATTGGTAATCAGAGAGGCCAACATCCAGTTCCATTTTGGTTCATGATATTCACTTATGTGCAAATACTCTTGGGAATGATATCAATCTTCTCCCCCTCCACCTATGGGTTAATTATTAGTATCTTTATTATCTCCAAAAAAATCTTCCCATCTACGAATATTTTCTGGCTTTTAATAACCTACAAAACTTTGATAAGCCCTATAAAACAAACCAATTAATCTATCAATAGGTGTCACTTTTTATTACACTGAAATTTTGGACATATTTTGTGAAAGAAATATTTATATTAATTTGAGGCCTTTTCATATTTGAAAGCCATTTGTGTTAAATTAAGAAAGAGGTTTACATTAATATATTGACTTAAATTTCTATATGCAAGTTTCAAGAAAATATAAAAACTAAAAAACTTGATACATATTGAAAATATGCTATTAAATATGTTTTTTTTTTTAAATTTTAATTTGTTGTTTCCTGTCCCTCAAAAACTAGGGTTCATCTTTTCTTGATGCATATTGTATCAAACTCAAAAACCTTACCTGATAAGTTTGGGAATTAATATATTCTATTCAGTCTAATAGTGTCATTTTTTCTTTGCTCACCCTAATTATGTGCATGTGCATAATGCAAAATCCTGGCTTGCTAGAATATTTCTGTGAACAGATTCAGAATCAGCATTCTTGAGTTAGTCTAAAACACATGCTTTTACCCCAGTAGCAAAATCTTCGTTGCTCAATGTAAAAGATCTTATGAACTTTCTGTATGTAATTTTGTAACATCTTGATGGCATATTGTTTATTTGCCCCCCCCCACACACACACACACACTAATGTGCCTGTTTTTTTTTTTTTTTTCAATCTTCTATACAGTTTCTCTCACTTTGTGTAGGTGTTCATTGTGGTGCTTCCTTGTATTGTTGCCACTTTTTTCTCTTGGCACTTGTCTATTTTTGTCTCTGCCACTAAACATGCTTATAGTGAGAATATTTATGCATTTGTATACTCTACAGTTTCAAGGGAATGTATATCTATAAAAGTCTCTCTACATAGGTTGGTTGTCTTCACATAGCCCATTAACAATTACTTTGATGAAAAAAACAATGTACATCATAACGAGTCTTATGTGAGATTTGAAGATTATAAAGAGAAAACAAAAAGTGATAGCCAATCAATGTAGTTGTCATTTAAGGATCAGCTTTTTGGTACAGTGATTAGTATGCTACTGTTGCAAACCATTGGTAATAGCTATTTCCACTGAATTCAGCAAATATATAGTTTAAATATATATACATGTTATTAATTGGTGTGTATTTTGGGCCAAGTATCTATCAAAGACAATGTAAGAATGTACATTGAAGTATTATCAATATGCAACAGACACATAAACAGCTGGAGAAAGTTGCTACCAAAAGGATAGATGGAAAAAGAAGTGAGAAAGGCTTCAAAGACTTTTGTAAATTAAGGTTGTATAGACATCCCATAATAGTTTTCCCATAAAATCATAAGATATTTTTCATGTGAGATTATGAAATGCCCTGTATAATTAACAACTTCTGGATTTTCATGACCTACAAGTATGTGCCTGAAGCTATCCTTAGAGAAAAAAGTGGTGGTGGGAGGAATATGTTAAAAAAAAAAAAAGAAAGAAAAAAGTGATAGTGAGAGGAACATGATTGCATGCAAATGTGGGAGACAAGGGGTGTGAACTGATTTTGTAAGACATTAACTAGTTCCTTCCTTTTTCTGGTTTCCATGGAATGCTTGATTACTTTTTATTTTATTTTTTATAAATTAATGATGAATATTGATAAAATGATGAATAGTCACTAAGTGGTATTTATTGAATGATGATAATATTAGTCATTTCCTTATAAGGAAACATTCAGCATTCATTGACTGAGCATCCAGGGCCACTGTCTGTTGAAATTTACAAAATCTTTCACAGAAAACAATTTTTCAGGAAAATGGGTTTCTAAAGTCCGTTAGCTGTTATCGTTCTTTCTAGTATTCCTAACCTTTTGTTTGAAGTAGTGTGGAACATCGACATTTTAGATTTGTTATTATTTTCTCTTTGACCTCCATGTGATATCTATTTTGGCTGTTGTTGCTGCTAGCAGTCCTCAAGTGATGTTGTTTCTCTTATTTGGTAAAGTCTTTGGGATTCTGTAGCACCAGTCCACAATGTTTAAAGAAAGATGTCCTCACTAAGACCTACACCGCCCTCTACCGCCATTTATGCACCATCTATGCTCGGTCTTTGTTCCACTGCTGGTGAAGAACAGTAACACATTTTGCATAAGCTGGATGAGATCAACAAAAGATGGTGGGAATATTTTTCTGAAGTTCTCAACCATCAATTGGTTGTAAATCCTGATGTAATTGCAGGACTAGAACAAGCTTTTGTCATTCACAAACCTCATCTTCTACTTATGTGGTTGAGGTTATAGTAAGCTTGGTGAATACTGGGAAAACTCCTGATAGAGATGGTATTGTTGCTGAACTGTTAAGTTAGAAAAAAGATTTTGGACTTGCTTTCTTTCATTATCTAAGGAGTGTGGATTGTAGGTGTAATTCACAAATGACTTCAAAGAATATCTGTAATACATTTTGTAGTAAATATCTGTAATAAATTTTGTGGTATCTCCGTGTTATAAACATGCATATGGTAACACGAAAGAACAAATGAAACCATACCACCAGTGAGGGGAAAGGAATAGACAAGAATTGTAAATATAACATTCTTTTGTATTGCTGATAAAGTGGATGTGAGCAGAATATCTTTAAATGTAGGTAAGGAAATCAGCTTTGAAGGAAGGGTAGTGTTGGCAAGGCCTGGAGTTAATGTGTTTGTTGGGTTGGTTGACTGAGATCATGGTGGTGACATTTAGAGAGGCCTGGAGTAGATTAACAAAGCTTGAAACCCAAATCTGACTTTGCCAATACAGAGGATGTTAGCAGAATGTCTCTATGGGCCTAGTGTAAGTGTTTGAAGGAGGGTGGGTCTCAAGCAGATACATGTGTCTGGTTGGGTTGGTTGACTCCTTAATTGACTGCTGAGGTACATGGCACCAAATACACTGCCTGATTCTCAGTGCAGGTTTCATCCAAATTTGTACATCAAATGTGACCTTTTGTAATAGACAAGTTCAAGTGCAGAGAACAACTTGACCTTTATCAGTGTTTCATCAATCTCAGGAAAGCTTCTAACACAGTCAACCAGCAAGTTTTATAGAGTATACTTCGGAAGCTAGGGTACCAGAGAAATTTGCCAGGCTCATCCATTCCTTATATGACAATATGAAGGCATGGGCGTGTTTAAGTGGAGAATTATTTGATCCAATCGCAATCAAAACTGGTATATGAAACAAGAAAGTGGGTTTTTGGTGGGTGGCGGGGATTAAAATCATGTAATTATATCACCTTTAAGTGACATGGAATTGATTTTCGGGAACCTGGGAACATCAAAATAAGCCAAACACAATTTCATAGACAAAAAACTTCTTGAAAAAATAAAAATGAACTTTGGAAAGTTTGTCAATTGTATAAAACAAGTTAGTCAGAAGTTGTAAAAACTTAATAAAAAGTTGAACAGGTAGATCTGGTTCAACATTATTGTTTAAGACAACCTGTTTAAAAGAATTCTTGTTGCATAAATGCAACTCATTTAAATATATATTATCTTAAAAAGATAGTACAACCATACAAAGCTACCATGGTTTCACCTCATAGATCTTCAGGCTGGTTTATTTATATTCTTATATCTTTTGCTTCTTTATATTTAAATATACTGCTCTTGTTCAGCTCTGACTCCAAACAAAAATTTACATCTCCTCTTCCTATTTAATTTTTCACCACTTTGTTTTCTTTTTCTCTTCATCTCCAAGTCTCAGCTCCCAAAGCATGAGTAGGAACTTCTTTTCATGTTGACATTTTGTCATAACCTCAGATCTCTTGTTTAACAAATTCTTGAGTCCTTTATACATAATTCTCACTAATTTCTCCTCAAATCTAAGGAGTGAAACTGTGGTAACTTGGCAAACTTGTTATATCTTTATAAGATAATGTTTATGAATATTGCTGTACAGACAAGTTATTGAGCGCTTTCTAAAATTTGCTGGAATTGGTTGATTTTGCACTGAAAAATGCATTGATTTGAAAATTCTTGCAAAAATCAAATAATTGTTGGATTTTAATGAAACTTTCAGGACTTGCCCATAAATGAATGAAATTATTTTAAAAATGTTTCTTTTTCTTTTTAATCTTGGTAAAACTTTTTATTTTTTACATCTGTTACCCCCCACTTACTTAATTTCATGAAATTTCAAGAAATTCTTTTTTGAACTGCTTAATGTTTATATTAGTTATACACAGAACTCCTTTGAGAATTTAAATCATTAATGTTTTTTGTAAAGCAGGACCCTTAGTTACTATAAATCTGCACTAAATGCAATAATACTAAGACATTATTTAATTAGAAAAGCTTTTAATTGCTTTCATTAATAAGATATTTCATGGACACTATTCTTTAAAGAAATTTTATTTTTGATGAATAATGAATTGTTACAAGAATTTTCATTTTTTTTTTTAAATTTTAATTAGAATAATTTATAAAGTTTTAAATCATTTAGAATTCTGCATTAATTTGTAGTGGCTAGGAGATATTGTTATTAAGTAAAAACTATGTTTACTAATCATAAATGGAAAACTACAATTTAGTGAACCACAGTATTTAAAAAAATTTTTTTTGTGTGTGTGTGTGTTTATAAACATGCTGATTTTTGCAAATGTCCATGTGTGACATTATCAGAAAATAAGAGTGATAACTATAATAAATTTAAAGCCAAAATACCTAAAATTCAATAAACATTAGATTACAAAGAATATTTTCCTAAATTTTTAAGACTACTTGGAAGAATTACATTAAAAAGACGTTAATGTTATATTCCTCAAGTTATTTTTACAGGTATGTCCCCTGTAGAAAAAAATTAGTTAAATTATAGGCTGTCAATCTGTTTAATAGAGCTGTCAACACCTGTGTTAAAAATGCATTTCTACAATATTTTAAGCTAAAAGTAATATTTGTTTCAAATCAGATTGATTAAACTTTAAACAAGTTAATGTTCTTCAAAGTTAATATTCAGAAATGTATATTTTTTTTTTGAAAGCTTTTTTTAATAAAGAGAATTATATTGTGCTGACATATGGCTAAAGTCAGCGTCTGCATCTGTTTTGCTATTTATTTTTCCTGAAGAAAATGATTGAATGGACAATTAAATGACTTTTGTGCAAAGTAATGGATGTGCTTGAATGGAAATTAGGCTCTATTGTCATATTTACAAATGAAGGATTACAGCAATAAAGATGTCTCTTATCTATCTCTGTATAGAAAAGAGTAACTTAGTCTTTTTCTGTTTATTTGAAACCATTTATGTACCAATGTATATAAATATATTTGTGTGTGTATACCTTTGTATAAGCATATATATGTTTGTTTATATGTATCTAAGTTAATGCACCTACTTACTACAAATGGATATATTACACATTTACACAAAGGTAGCTATACAAAATTTCTTCAGGTGCATCAAACATATTGCAGTGTTATGGAACACCATATAAAAAGCTTGATTGGTGCAAAATATTTTAGTATCATTTATGGGAATCTTTTAATCAAATTTACATAATAAGAGTTTTTTTGTCGTACATTGTTTGCCTTTAATTTAATCACTCAGTTAACACTCTTCCCAATTTTTAGAACAGGAGTAGATAAGGTTATCCTTTATTATAAGTTTAGCTCTCATTCTTTTTTACTCCCAATAGCCCTTGCATCTTAGTGGCATTATTGCCTTGCTTGGGGTGTTATGATTAAAAAAAAATTTTGCATGCATAATATGTAATATAGATGTGTATGTCTGTTGTGTGTAAGTGATTTCCGTGTGTATGTGCGATTTAATGTATATACAAACACATGCACTCACACAATTTGAAATAAGACATTGAAATAATGTGCACCCACTCAGTTTGGACAATCCCTACCTTGGGCTGAGTTTGAGACAAAAAAAAGTTTTAAACCCTGAACAATCAGATTATATTTTTTTTTATTAAACTTTTCAAAAATTATTCAGTAATAAATAGAATTGTTTAAATTTTTTAGAAATATTTTTTCTGTGTGCTCTTGAATTAAAATATACATGCCTGTGCACACAATCATATGTGTCATGAGGACTAATTTCCCTTTCTGTCTAGCAACAATGATTTTGAAGTCATTTTTATAACCTTGTATTTACACTGAATTTTTCTCATATTTTAAATGGACAAACCATTTAGATTTTATCATCTTGCTATCAGCAAAGGAACAAGTATAAAACTAATACATTTATAAAATGTCATTAAAGTATTTTTTCTATAGTTTTCGTAATATATATACATATGCCACCTTTCATTTAAATTGTCTTTCATCAGAGATGATGAATTCAGGTTTTGCTTTGATGAATGCATTCAGATTTTGAACTTGTTTTAACCACTGACTAGATGGGCTGCAGATTCCATTGCATTCCTGCTTTGTGTTAGATTACTTCAACACATTTCCAACCAAGTCAAATTTGTTGTCTAGAAAGGTTTTTTCTTTTACAATGAATTATTCAAACTTGCCAGTTTCTCACTGTCATCTTACATAGAAGCCAGTTTGTCTTGTTTCCTGCAATTCATAATAAAGAATATTGATTTACTTATGCTTTCATTTTGGTTGTTATCGTCCCAATGTTTTTACCATTGTTCTCTCTGACCTTCAATGTTGTGATGATAATAATCAAAATGGGGATATTTGTCCAAGTAAATCAGTATATAAAAATGTTAATTTCTTATTTTAAAATTCTAACAATTTCCTTTGAATCACATAAAACAAAGAGAAGTGTTTAAGTTGTTGAAGCTGACCACAATTTGTAATTTTCTTCATATCAAATTATTATAATAAATACCTGTAGTTAAAGACTGACTTTTTTCTATGTTGAGCAAGAAAAAAACTGACTTCTGTTTTGAGCAAGAATGTTGACCAGTGTTCTCTTCTTTAAGTTAATACAGTAATCATTTTCTTAGTCCCTTTTTCCTCAGGCTTGTAAATAACAATGACAGACTGAAGTTGCCTGATTTCCCTAGCCATAAAGATTTAAAGATAATTTTAAGATCTCTGACATTGTGGAAAAGATTCTACTGGGAAGTTCTATGCCAATCGTATAAATAAAATGAAAAAAAACTTTTTCTCTGAAATGGTTCCATATGGATCAGCCCTGATAGCTTCGGCATTGAATGTTTTAACATCCCAAACCAATAGATATTTATCTTGTATTACAGTACATTCAAAATAGAGGTTCATAAAAAATAACTTGCACAACCAACTAGACATTAGAGTGCCCCATATCACCCTTACTCTTCATTATAACAGACAAATTAATAAGTGGTACTTAAATATGAGTAAATGACAATGATGATACACTTGACCAAGCCATATACATGAATACTTTTGAAATTTGTACTTGACAGGTGTTACAAAAGTTTTCAGCCTAACATTCTTAAGGATGTGACAACAGAAATGGTTACTTTGATTTAATTTTTATTTTTTGGCAAAAGTTGCTACCATAATTCTTCTACAAGAGGTCTTCTCTTATAATAATATTCAGTAGCCCAATGTTTGATACTTGCATATGAAGGGTAGTCCTCATGGTAGACATTTTGCATATGATGCTGGGTTTCCTGTGGTACAATCTAGTCCAGAATCAGAAACCTCAACAGCACTGCAAAACTTCAATTTCTGATTCTGATTTTCAACATCGGCCATTGTCAATTGCTTCAAGTTTTATTTCTTCTGAAATGTAAATGTCAAGAAAATATCTAGTGCAATGAAAATGTTAAAATCTTATAAAACTATAAACAAATAAATGATGAAAAGTTCTCAGCCCAACCCATTTCCCAAAATATGACATAATATCTTATTTTAGAATCTATTCTTGGTCAGACCAAGAACTTTTCAGCAACCCCTCATATATAAACAATATATTATAATAAATAATATAAACAACATATTATAATAATATTAATGATAATGATGATAATAATAATAAAACAATCAAATAAAGCAGTTATTTGGGACCACTGTAAGAGGATCAGATTCAAGTTCAAAACTTTTGGAACATTGCTTATATATCTGAAAAGTATATGAAAAAATGATAGGATTATGTATTATACAAATATATTTATTGCAAATAAAATATATGCGGTATGTTCAAAAACTATCTGAGCTTTAGGCATAAAAAATCAAGTTTGTACATTTCACAAATTTTATTTAATCATTGTCAAAATACTCCCCTTGAGAGTTCACACACATCTCCTAGTGGTAACACCTCTGGAATGCTATGGAGCTCCATTGCCCCCTTTTCTCATAATTTCCTCTTGCAACTCAAACTACTTCCCTTTCAGCATAGTTTTCAGACTGGGGAAGAGACAGAAGTCACATGGTGCCAATTTGGGAGAGTAGGGAGCCTGTCAAAGAAGTGGAAAGCTTGGACTATGTGGGCAGAATGAGCGGGTGCATTTCGCCAATATTCTCCTCATGCACAAATCCTGTTGGAATGCACTGATCCTGTGCTTATTCCTTCATGAGCAATTTTCTGGATTGTTCCACAATGACCTTTCATGACTACTCACGAAACCTTCTCAATGTGCTCCTCATTTTGACTTGTGGACGCCTCACTCTCTAGTAAGGTGCAGCCATGTTTGAAGTGGTTGTACCACTCCTTGATCTGAGTTTTGCACATGTCATCATTGCCAAAGGCCTGCTGAATCTTCTGGATGGTATGAGTATCACCAAGCCCTTGGCAAAATTTGATGCAATATCTCAGCTTGGTATGTTTGGTCACCTTGCATGAAAATGAAAATCTGATGGTAATAATTTATAACTATACATATTTTCTGTTTTTATAACAAACTGAAACTGAGAGTTTATAGCCATATCACAGTGAAACACTGATTCTCATATGATCACTGAAGAATCAAGAATGGTCAGTACCTAGATAGGTGACCATTTGAGAATACCAGGTGGTGTAAGCTTGGTTGTGTGGGTGGTTTAATGGATAATGACTTGGAATTGTAAACTGGAGGTCCAATTCCAGTTAGAATTGTTATATTTATTTATGCACAAATACCCTTGAGAAAGATATGAATCCACTTCTACTGCCCCTAGCTATAGGTTAATTAGTAGAACTTGTATCAGCAAAAATCATTATTTCCAAAATATTATTACAATCTAAAAATATTTTCTGGCTGTAAATAACCTGCAAAAAGTTGATAAATCATAAAAAATCAAATCGATCAATTTGAAACTGAGACATCAGCAGCAGCAATATTGGCTTACCTCCAATAGATATATAAACAAGGTAGTCTGTTTGCTCTTAACTTTCTCTCGTTTTGATAAAGAAAACAAGAAGCAGAACAGAAAAAAATTGTCAATATCTTTTATATATGTACATTGACTGATCAGTTTTATTATTCTCTTCCAGTACCAGATTGGACATCTTTTTTCCTTTAGATCTGACCCAATTCTTATTGACATGGATTCAACAATGTTCTGGAAGCACTCTTTCAAAATGCTGTCATTGGGTATCCCACAATTCTTCTACATTGGATTGCTGCACATTTAGGATTCAAATCTACTTTCCTACCATGTGCTAAAAGCACACTATGGGATTGAGATCCATTGAATTTGGAGGTCACTTTAACACAGAAAACCCATTGCTGTGTTCCATGAACCAATCTGCCATTATTTTTTTTATTAGTGATACACAACAACCAAGTTGTGATCAAAGTCATTTAAATCACCTTTCTTTCTCATACAAAAGCATGAAATGAAATTCAGCAGGTCACCATGACAATGTTTAAATGCCTATATTCATTAAATTGCCATCACTTTGGCTGATAAGAAATTTGCATAAAAGCAACCCATGTAATTAAGTGGACTCTGTGTGTATGTGTGTTGTTTAAAGTTTGATATATTTATAGGGGAACAGTGCACTATATCAGATAGTGTTTATGGATATAAACAGTGTGAACACTGGGATCAACACGACTTAGTGACTGCCAGTTTCACTCTTCAATGTGATATATGGCAGCAACCTTTTTTTTCAAACATTTCATTGTCAGAGAAGTCTCTGCATAAAACCTCTGGCATCCAGTATTAATTTTACCATATTTAGCAATGGAAATAATGTGTTAAAAGTTTTTTTTTAAATAGAAAAACACCAACTAGAATTACAGCCATGTTCCTTTCACTGTGGATGTACGGAATAAAACACTACTGCAATATAAACATCGCACAACTACATCTTAAACAGACAATCATTAATTTAACAACACTTAAACCCCCTGAAAAAGTCTAAAGAAGTGGGTGAAAATGTTTCCGACAATAGACACGACACCACACACACACATATTTTATTATCACAATGTGGGGTGTTTAATAGCAAAAGTGATAGAAAGAAACTAAATAAAATCAGCTAGACTATATACCCAGAATGTATATTTAAAAAAATTTTTTTTTTAAATTTTAATGTAAAATTATCAGCATCCCTTTTCCTTCATGCACATGTGTAATCACATCAGGATAAATATCACTTTAGTCTGATGAAATTCTAAAGGACAAAACAAATCACAAAATTTTTCCCACTTTGTCATAGATTTCCCTAAACAGTATATACATATTTCAGTTTTTTTCTTTACATATCATATATGTGAGAACAAGAATGTGTTTTCATGCACTTGTTCTAATGTATAAAAATGTAAATGAATTGTGTGTATGTTTTCTTTAAATAATATCAAAGACTAATTTTGTCCTCTTTTTGCAGAATACACTTTGGAAAACAATAATTTACAACAGTCTATCTTAGAAATAGGTGGAATAGCTTGAACTATTTTATTGATATATTAAAGATGAAATTAAAAAATCTGCCCAGTGCTCAGAGTTTTATTTAAGTCCAAGTCCATATTTGTATTTTCTTTAGATATTTTAATACAACAGTTTAAGAATCTGCATGTAAATTTAGATTCTTAAACTGTTGTATTAGAAATAAAAAATAAGCCTCTAGTGAAATTTGAACCCACATCCTCTTATTCCTTAGGAAGCCTACCTTTTACTGTAACAGCTACCTTGCATATTAAGTGATTAAGTCTACCAGATGCAGTCATGAAAACTCTGTATATTTCATATCTTTCCTGATAGGTGTTGCGATAACTGCTCAAGCATTGTAATAAAAAGCAACTGAAATTAAAATGAAAGAAATACTTGTCAAAAATTAATAATAGACAATTTTTCATTTAAGAAATTCAAAAAGAATTTCTGAACTTTTTAAAATTTTTATTTTACTGTAAAAAAAAAAACACCACTAAAAATAAAGATTGTCACATGTTCAGGAATTATGTATAGATAAATTGAAGTTCTTTTCTGTAAATCTCTGCATGCATTCCCTCACAAAATGATTTAGTTGCACACAAGAATAGACAGACCCACAAGCTTATATAAAAACACTGACATGGAGACATTTGTGTCAATTGCATGCAGCAGCAGCAGAAGCAGCAAGCTTTGGTATCAGACGTATTAAGAAGATAACTCCTGCTGTTATTGTTGCTATGGTTACCTCTGAGACATACCAAGTAACTGAGGGTAGAGGGGTGTGAGATTGAATGAATAACGAGGCAAGTCATGTGAGTGGTTTCTCCTCTGTCTATTGTTTTCATTGTTGCATGTGCAATGCATTGAAATTTGTCCCCCCCCCTTTTTTTTTAAAGGAATCATGTGGGGAGTTGACAAATAGGGGTCTTCCTTTCATGGTCTGCATTTCTGGGGCTTGGTCATTAATGTTAGGATGATAATGTTGCTCAAAGGCCTAATTAACATTAATGAGGAATAGAATTAGAATTAAGGCAAAAGGTGGGAGAAATCCAAAATGTGACTCAGTGTGATACCAAAACCTTGTAGAAGCTTAAATGTTGAACATTTAAGATGTAATAAAAAATGTGCTTTTCTGCTTAGCTGGTCCACAGTCTGTTGCTTCTATTTTTTTTTATATCAAGAATTCATTAAAGATTCAAAAGTCTTACATTCTTAAGAGGGTGCAGATAATGTAGTTGATGTAATAATTTGAAAGAGAAAGAAGAAAATAAGATTAAAAAAGAGAAAAATAAAGAAAAGTGTAAGAGTTAAAGGAAGATTTAAAAAACTAGTGAAGAAAAATGAATAACTATTAAAGAATAAAGAATGAAAAATTATAAAGAAAGGAATAAATAACAAACATCACACTAATTTTAAATTAGTAGTGTTAGAAATAATAGTATCTTTATTGTTGCTACTATGTGTAAAAACAATAACAAAATACAGTGCCAAGAAAATTGAAGAAAAAGTAAAGAGTAAGCAACCATAAAGTTCTTGTAGCTCACTTGGTAAGAACTGTCAATCTGTTTAATGATGCCTTCTTGCAATAAAGGGGACCAGAGTTCAAATCTTACCAGGAATGTATCCTTTCTTTCTGATTTGCACTGTTTGCTCATGGCTATTGACTGATGGTGAGAATAAGTTGCAATATAAAGCAACTAAAATGTAAGATAAAATCTAAATTAATAATAAGTAATTTTAAACTTTTTTTTTAATCCCCAAAAAGCAATCATTCCTACTTTTAAAAAAATAGGAACATTTGAAGAATTTAAAAAATAAAGTCTTCGTCATATTTTAAAATTTATTTTTTCAGTTAATGAATGAAATGAAATGAAATATTAAAGTAAAAGCAAACTCAATTGAAAGAAAGGAATTGGTGTTGACAACTGAAATCTTAGCTCTGTTCTTTGTGCCAATTAACATGGAAGGCAATAGTATCTAATTTCCGCTTCTTATTTTTCCTTCATCTAAAAGCTGATTACTTAACAACTGGATGAAGGGGTTGTTACTAGGACTTCCTCCAAAATGGTTACAGCTCTTGATGAATCACTTCTTGTTCAATAAGACCTTTCTCTTCCTGGTATTACATGGTTTTTGATGTCAAGGTGCAAGATCATAGTTTAAAGTTTTTATGTACAAGTTTAATATAACATAGTTATACAAAACAGGAATACAATGGACTATTTGCATAATATAGGAACAGTTCTATAATTGAAAACAAGGCTCACTGATGATTTATAGCAGCATATTAAAGAGAAACACAAGAAAAGTTTATTCTGTCAGAATAAAATTGGAGAATGAAGAGACTTGAATTATAATTCTTGAAATTAATGACTATTATCTAATCACACACATATATATGGTGGAAGAAAAATTACTATAGTATTATAAAATAATTAACAAAGTTAATAAAAATACATGAATTTAAGATGCATTTGAAAGCTGATAAATAATGTGTTTTTAGAAAACAGAATCATGGTAAACTAACTTTTTGACCACTGTATGTTCTGGGGATTTGGTGATTTCCCAATTTTCACATTAATCCCACAAACGTTTTTTTTTTTTTTTTTTGTTGCCTATTTCTGTTTTCTTGATCAATTTTCCAGATTTGGAGATTTATCCACCCTCCTTGGGAGTAGTCACAGAGATTACTCCTCCCCTAACTCCAACCTACTTCACTTCACATCTCACACCACCACTCCACACAGGCAATACTAAATTCTGTCTCTTCCTCCTTCCTTCTTGGTATTCTAACTTTGACTACCTCTCAGGGTTGGCATAACTGTCTTTGTGACAAATCTAATTTTTAAAGTGTGTGGTCAAAAGGGCGTAGGTTATTCTCATCATTAATTTCAATTCTCTAACTCCCTTTCACTACTCTAGAATTATCTCTGTCCATCAAGAACACAAATTAGATCACTACACTCTTAACATTCTGAGCGAGAGATAAAATTACTTCACAATTTGTTTTCATCAACGAAAATGTTTGTTTACCTAAATTATCACAAAAGAGACAAGCTGTTTTCCATCCGTGCGCTATCTCAGCAAAAACACAAACCAGACAACCTGCCTGTCATGACAGGATTGATTTTCATAATCCTAACCCTCACAGCAGGTTCATTCCCTATTTTCATTTCTCAATTCGTTTTCTCCAAAGAAAATATAATTCCCGTCTGTCTCTCTTCTTAATGGCATGTATTTTTTTTCATTTCTCGAGAAAGAGATAAAGCCATTTTCCAATTTGTTTTACCTGCATGCCAGATTTTCAATAGATAAAAAAAAAGTAAACTCTTCTTGCATCATTCCAATTTGTAGGAGGGAGACAATCCAGATGGGCTTTTTTCCACTTCCACATTACCAGGGAAAATGTTTTTAATTCTCTCTGGCTCTCAGTTTATATTTCATTTTGGGCGTAACCCTTTTTCTGCTCAAAATTACTATTTAACCACCTCACAGCCTCAGTGTCACACAGACACACAAGTTTTATTGAAAGGAATTCTGTTTCTCAACCAATTAATGATTCAACTAATATCATGTTTGCTAACCAAATCAATAATCATGGTAATTGGAAATCTGTTTGTTATTCATCTGACGTCACATGAAGATATGAAAAGATTAATGGGAGAAATTCCATCACATTGATGCAATTTTTCTTTTATTCTAATCTTTTATTTTTCTTATTTAATCTTAAATTGCAAATTCCCCATTGCTGATTTGTCTTGTGCTAATTTTTTCTGCTGCCAACATTATGTTGGCGGACATACTTTTAGGGAAGGGCAAATGGGTCATCAAATTTGTAGCTGAGGGCAGGGTGTGGTAATAATGTTTTGTGAGAATTGGTAGGGTCATAGAGAAAGGCTGAGTTAGGTGGGATGTGTGCCAAGCAGATGCAGCTTACTCATCATACAGACGCAACAAAGAAAGAAAGAACCATGAACAAATGATAGAAGTCATCATTTGGAAAAAATAAATGACTGGCTACTTCCTCACTGTTTTTGTCTATATTATATGAAAACACAGAACAAAGATATAACTCTCTGACCTTCTTCACAGGCAACAAAAGTATAATTTTGTTTATAAATAAAGAGAATGTATGCTACTAAGTGATGTACTCTGAAATCTTATTTGTAAATAGTTTGATTTTTTTTTTTTCTTTAGAGATTTATATAGAAAAAGAAAAGTTTTCATCTCTGTTTTATTTGTCTTGTATAATTGAGAATCACTTTTAAACAAAGCTTTAAAACTGAGATACAATTAGCTATAGTATAGAAAAGGATTATAATATTGTCTATAATTTTGAAGAAGAGCCATTTGTATTCAAAATTTAATTCAGAGAATTAATTTCCTTCTTTGTGTTCCTGGCATTTTGACTGATCCCTTCTTCAATCTTCATCAGGTGTACAATTAAGAAAAGAGGAAAAGCCATTTTCCAAGAGAAATAAGATTTTCCCTCTTTTGATGAGGATAAAATCCAAGCCTTTTTATGAAAGAAAATGAAATAAAACATGTCTTTTATACAGTTATGCAAAATCAATGAAAGAATTAGTATAATAATAAAGGTGAATGAATTTTTGTTCAGCTAGTTGTCTCTCTCTCACACACACACACACACACACACACACACACACACACACACACACACACACTCTGTTTAAAATTTGCTATATTTATAGCAGAAAGTACTAAGTATTGATGATATTGCATTTATGTATACAGACATACGAATAAAAACTGCATGGTTGGTAACTGTCAGTTTTGTGTAGGGAAGCAAAATTTCTGTGACTTTTAAAACTTATGCATAAAAAAGTTTTATTATACAAAAGGATATTTATAAAACTTGAATGATATCTAAACAAAGTAGCTTTTTTGGTATTGCATTTAAATTTTTGAGGATTGTAGTTATCAGGGAAACAAGAAAACAGAAGTGAGTTCCACCGGTGAAACTCTCTTCTGTTTTCAGAAGTGCAAGATAAGAAGCTGTTGGAGTAGAAGTAGCAGTTACATTTCACTATTTCAACAGTAAAAAGGTGGGACCTAGATTCCAGTCTAGTAGCATCTTTGAATTCATGTATTTAGGGCAGCAGAGAAAAAAAGCCTGTCGGAGCAGTTGCCATGAAAAAGCTTCCATTATTTTCAATTACACTCTTAACATAACCTTGTAAAGCTATGCAATTCTTAAGCACAAAGTCCTTGGACATCTTGGGCTATTCCTTCTTGAGAGTATTGATGTTAGGATGGGAGGTCCTGCTCTAACATGATGCCCAACACAATTTAGCAGGTCCATGTTTGGACTGGAAGAGAGCCAAAAGTCCATTGACTAGAAATCATGAAAATTGGTGCTGCAGGAATTCTGCACATTCTTGGCTGTTTGAGAGCATATATAGTCTTTAAGCCAGAGTAAAACATGTTACCTCAGAGCTGTAGGAATTTTAGCAGGTATAAGCAACCACTTTTTCTCCCAATGTATAGAAGAATGGGGGTATCTTTTTCGCACTGGACACCCAAGAACATGATCTGGGTTGGATGTTTAGTCCTAAAGATGCCCTTGACATAAACTGTCGACTGTAAAGTAATAGTTTTGGCAATTCAAATTGGTGATGATTTTAGGTATGACTTTTGTATGAAGCAAGACTGACACTCTTTTCTGTTTGTCCTCCTGTGAAACCTTTTTCAATAATATTACTGAAAAATAGGTATTAATAGATGACAGTATACTCTTTGTTCTGTATTTGCTTTTACATCATTTGGTGAAAAATTTGTTGGGGAAATTTTAGTCTTAAGTTTACTGCAAATTTTGCTCCCCTCCCTGTGTAAGAGAGAGAGAGAGAGAGAGAAGATAGGGGGTTGAAAGGGTTTCTGATGCACTTCTTAAATTTGATTTGTTTTAAAATATTTGATTTTCTTTGAAAATATTTAATCACTTCTTAAAAGTGATTAAATATTTTCAAAGAATTACTCTGTGTGTGTGTATATATATATATATATATATATAAAGGAGATACTGTAAAGTTCTCAGCCTGACCAAAAAGGGATTCTAAGAAAAAATGTTACTTTTTTATATTTTGTCAGATTTGAGCAAATGGGGAAATCCAATAACTTTACAGCTTTGAAGTCTACCCCTGTGTAAGTACTATATTCACAAAACCAAGGGTTATATGAAAAGTAAGGTAAAACATTTACTAATAGAAAACATTGATAATCTGAAGGACTGTGATGTGATAAATCATGTGAACCCTATTGCTAGAGTTACTCTTTTGTCAGGTTGTCCATGTGTCAGGTAGCTTTTGAATCCCAAAGCACGATTGACATCAGTTTCTTTAATGACTGCTAAAATTTGAATTTCAAGTGGCAGGGGTGGTCAGTGACAATGGATACTTCCAGGTCATGGACTTAACCATTATCTCTGGAGTAGTGTAATACACTAAAGTTTCATCATCCATGACCACATACTCCAGAAAGTTCCCATATTCTGTTCCAAAAGCTTAAAAGAAATGCTCATTCACTGGTACTTAGCATTCTTCAGTCATTGCTTTGCGACTGAATGTTGGACGTTTGCCTTTAGCATGCAAAAATCTTATTTCACTTCTTTGCTTATGGTGGCAGTCATTTTTTTTGTGATGTTACATTAGACATGCACTCAATATTAAGGCTGTCATAGCTGTTACAAGAAATATTGCATACCTCCTGCTCTATTTACAGTTTTAACAATGAGTTATGCCTATTTGTATCTTATTATTTAGACATATTGTGTGTGTGTATGTATGAGATATATATACACACACACACACTGGGTATAACAGCAAAATTGTCCAAATGTTAGATTAAGCTATGAACCATTGTACCTTAGAAATGATTAAAGATATCTTACTGGAATTCTCTGAGGTTTTTATAACACTATTGGGCTCTACTTTGAACAATAAAAAATGTATTTAACTTGATTTGAAATGATGATCCCTCTAGCTGTTGTGACCTCCTGACCCAGTTTTCCTCTCTATTAATACCTCTTTTTTAAACTTATTCACCTTTCTCTTGATGGTTCTTGAATGGACTTTGAAGATGGAAGCCAGAGTATAATGTTGGTACCATTACCGAAGACCTGAATGATCATTTTCCTGTCATCATTGCTCAGTTGGGAAGATATAGTGGGGTTGACACAAAATGATTTTAACCTGTTCTAATTTTAGCTGAATAACTGAAAGGGTTTTTCAGTGATTCTTATGCCAAATGATGTCAAGATGACTAAACGTCTTATCTGAAAACCTGTAAAAAAGAAACTCAATTTGTTTAGTGGTTTTTTAGATATTCAAAATTTTGTGGAATGGACAATTATCCTATGGTGTTATGATTTGGACAATTTAGCTGTTATATCTGGTATGTGCGTGCGTGTATGTATGTATGTATGTATGTATATATATATATATATATATATATATAACCTGATTATAGTGAGATGACTGACCCATCATGTTATTTCCAAGTTTTACAAATAAGTTTTACTACTCAACATACATACATACATACACACACACGCACACACACATATATATATGTAATCACATTAAATGTTATTATTAGTGGATACTCTATATATTAAACAGTATCTATATATCTATAAGTCTCAAAATGTATGTATGTATGTATGTATGTATGTGTGATCGGATGTTGTTTATGCGTTTTCATCCGATTTCAATGAATTTTTTTTTGTTTGATAGATAATTCTTCAGTGCTGGTTTTGAGTCCAAATTGTTGGCAACAATGGCTCTCCATTACTTTCTACCATTATAACTCTCAGCAACATTTTACTATTTACTATCTGTCCTTGAATATATATCTTTCATAAAAACTTTAATAGAAATAAATATTTCGATGAAATTTCTTTGTTTGATAGATAATTCTTCAGTGCCAGTTTTGAGTCCAAATTACACATTCCCCTTCTCTTGGCCAAGTTTTCAATCTCTCTCAAGTGAGGTTACCTTTTCCGTTGCATAAAGCCTACTACTACAGTTTTAAGGTGTTGCTTTCATTGTCGTTTATAGCCGTTTCCAGTTTAAATTTTTTTATTGTCCTGCCAGTTTTTGCATTGCATTCACTGTAGTAATAAGTAAACTTGCTTTTTCATCACTCAACATTTATTTTTCTAACCTCTCCTAAAGTTATTTGACCTTAGTGATCCCTGTAGCTTTACAAGTTTCTCTTCTGGTATTTGCCCACGCATTCCATTTGACAATTCATACTTGTCTAAGACATGCCACCAATGGAAAGAACTTGCCTAGGTTACAAAACCACTGCTGCCAGATCCAGCATGCGAATAAGAGATAATTAATTGTCTTTAGAAAGTTCAGTTTGCCTGTCTCAAAATGCCTCTTGGAATACTTCAATCGGAGCCACTGAGTTCGAAGATCAACGTAGCCATCAGCTTTCCAGAAGAGCATACCTGAATGCTTCTGTGCGCAAGGCTGAAAATGATGATCAAAGGACTCAATGGTTGAGGAGAAACACCTCTTCAACTGCTGCTGCACGTGAGGCTGAAGCAAGATCGAGAATGCAAAAACGGTCCTTTTCGGGGCCATCCCCCATTCAAATGGGGATGTGCCTCAGTTGCACCCAATTGTTGTTACTAATATTGATTTTCGAGTGGGCTGACTTTAAACTTAAACGGCTCCAATTGAATGGTAAAAATTACCAGTAATGAAAGACCTGGCCGAAGACAGGTTATACTGCTAGTATTTATATATATTCACCTACTGGCCTGAAATTTTGAGAAATCTTATTAAAGAAAAAACTGCATCTCCCAAGGGTAGAGAGCCACCATTTAGCCTGGTTCACTGCTTTGGTCACAAAGAGAAAGATGGTCAGGTGGAGTCAAATTTGATGCTTTCAAGCAAAATTTCTCTTGTCAATGATCTCTCAAAGTTTTTCATGCACACAGTTTCATATCCAAACATAAACAAAGAGAATTGATTGCACTGGTTTTGAATATAAATAAGTATAATGTTTAATATATCAATGAAGTGCCTACACAAATACGACTAATAATAATGTTTTATCACTTCTGTGCAATCTCCTTTGAGACTAGTTGTGCCTTTAGAATCTTAAATACACTTTTTCGTCATACAATGCCAGAAGAGAAAGATTTTAATTAATCATTATTTGAAAAGTGTAATTTAATGAAATTCTTTTTTATTTTCTTTCAGTTACGTCTGCACTGTAGTTGGAGGTGTAGCACATATGATTCCAATGGACAAAAGTACAACAGTAGAAGTAAGTAAAACAACAAAAATTAAAGATTAACAAAGCAAATATTGATTCTCTGATTCTCAAGTCATTTCACCTCTGAATTCTTTTTTATTTCTAATAATTTGTAATTCATACATCACTGTTCAAAAACCTTCCAAATTTTCAAGACCATCAACCAATAATAGTGTTTACAAAGACACTGAATCATTTATTTATTACAAAAAAATATAAAATTACACTTGCCGAATCCATGTTAATAAATGAATTTAATTGAATAAATAATATTGGATTAATTACGGTTTTATATAAATATTTAATTTTTGATTTGTTGCCTTCAGAAATCATTTCGGAACTACAGCTGTAGTACATATTTTATTGTTTTTTATATTTTCATTAACTTACGTTTATTTTCATGCAGGAAATTTTATTTTAAATGTTAGGATGCATTATGAAAAAAAAAGGAAGGTATACATGGGGGAGGTGATAAAAGTAGAAGGGATGTAAGAATATGAAGAAGTCAAAATAGACGAAGGTGGGAACAGGGTGAAAGAATATGGAGAAAGAAATATATATGGTGGAAGTAATAAAGCAAAACATTGATTTGTATTTAAACCTCATCAGAAAAATCTGTGTTATGACAAAAAGAAAAAGAAACACCTAACACTTCTTTTATTTTTCAATGAAGCTCTGATGGTGGAATGGGCTAAGTATTAGTTATTTTCACTGAATGTAGTGTCATGTCTTTCATTCTTCATTTTTTTCTGACACTTGAGGAAGTTGCTTGTCTGATTTTTAAAGTGGATACAACAGTTAGTGACACATGGCTTTTAAGCATAAGTAAAACTATGAAATTCCATCTTCCCAAATGAGGTCTTATTAGTTTTTGACCTGCTCTTAGAGTGAATGTCTCATACCAGAAGTGGAACAAAAAGAATGAAACCTACCTTGTTATTATTCTATTCATTTTTGACATGAGTTATTCATTTAACTGTGTTACTGAATTTTCAAATAAACATTTTTTTGTGTACATTATATTTGAAAATTGCATTTTCACTTCATTGTGTTAATTTAAAACATTTTTTGCACTGAAGAAACTAATTAAATAATCTTTTTTAATTGAAATAAGAACATAGCAAGCCTGGAGTTTGTATATGACATGAAAATGCATACAATTAATATGCATTTATAAACACTATCCTTTTCTGAAATAAAAAGGCACAAATACTGTAACTAGGAATGTTATCAGGAGATTTTTAACTTTCGTAATACAAATGAGAAATGAACTCCTTTCAACAAAATTCTTCTTCTGTCCCAAATTCTAATAATCATAATTCATTCTTCATTTGCAGTATTCAATTTCTGAGCGCTTTTGTTCAGATAAGGCAGACAATTCAGAATTGTAACTATTATTTTGAATATGAGGCAGGGTCATTCAATTTGGTTTTGGGCAGGATGTCAGCACCTTGGTTGTAGCCCTTGGTTTGTCTCATTTTCTTTAATTGAACACCTCTGTATATATGTTTTTTTATTATATATGCAACTAGGCAAGAGTATTAGTACCTTGATTTTGTTTTTCTGTGTCTTTTCATTCACTTGGTCTGAGACTTTGTTTGAGACTTCATTTCACCTCGGACCCGTTGATGGCAGAATTTGAGCCACCATTTTCCTGTTTTTGAATACTCTGTCAAATCCATTTATAATTCATCAGGTGCTTTTTGTTTTCATTTTTTTTTAATGACGAATTGTCAAGATAATTTGAGTTATTCATTTTATTTGAAATATTGTTCTTATCAGTGATTTTCTATTGATGTTATTATAGACATAACGTTTCAACCAAATACGTTCTGGTCATCTTCAAGTGTCCAATATTTTGACAGACAGGGAATATCTTTTATTATTGTGTTTCATCGATTCCATTTCTCGTTCTTTTTTTGTCAAACTAGAACATATGAATCCTGATCCAGGAACTGAACTCGAGTGCTAGTTGACAGCAGCACTTGATTAAATATTGTCCATAATATGAGTTATGCTGCTGTCAAAGACATTAGTAATGTATTTTTGGAAGCATTTAAATTCATTGTCATGGTTTTGCTATGTGGTTATCATGTTTTGATAATTTTAAAAATTATTTTTAAATGAGGAATTGGCAATATAATTTGATTTATTTAAACTGTTGTTCTCATCTTTGATTTTTATCCACTTATGTGCAAATACCTTTGGGGAAGGTATGAATTCCTCTCCTTCTCCTTTCTCAGCTATAGGTTAAATAGTAGGACATGTCGAGAAAAATCATTGTTCTCAATAAAGTGTTCATACAATATTAACTCACAAAAAAGAATTGTTCTTACAATTCAAAATATGTTTCAGCTTTAAATAACTTACAAAATTAAAAGAGAAATCAGTCATCCGTGATTGTTATAGACACATTATTTTTTTTTTTTTTTTTTGTCAGTCCATTTATCATTGCATAACTGAAGGACCACTAGATATGTGACCACTAAATTTCTGTGCAGTACCTCTGCATTTTTGGAAATTACAAAACTTTTAACTAGTGGTTTTATTTTCAATATCAGCCTAATGCTAAACTGGACACTTACTTTGTATCTGTCAGGTTAGCCAAACTGAAAACTTCATCTTTTTGTTTCAGTGTATACAGTAGACATCTAGCGTAGATTTTCTTAGCCAGAAACCAAAAATATGAACATTTTTGTTTTTTTCTTCTATTATTTTTTTTCTGTCAAGACTTAATCAAACGTGTTTACAAGCAATGGCTACCAGGAGTTTATCAACATTAACCCCTTGATAACATTTATTATAATTCTTCACACAAAAATAGTTAGTATTATGCTCATTGTTACTGCAATAAAAATCCAGTAAAAAAAAAAAATATTAGAATTAGAGAAAAAATGAGGGTACTTGAAATCTTTTGTGAAATTCCAACCTACAGATATTTAAATTAAATAAGAATCATCACAGTGATTATTTTCAAATAAGCTATGATTTAATAATACCTAGTCCAAATCCATGATGTCCAAAGGACCCATTCAGGCCTCCTGCAGGAACTAGTTTAAAATCCTGCATGTAGAACAGGTTTTTAGCTTTTACTGATAATTCTTTCTCATAAAGTTAAGCAGAAATTAAATAGAATCCAACTTATTTCTTGTTATTTTGAGATAATTCCCTTTGAGTTCTTGCTTTTGTTATAAAAGTCTTGTGGATTAGATTGTATAAATTTGTTTTTTGAGATATCACTAAAAGTCACAACAGAATGCCTAATAACATTCAAGTGAATGTACAGGTACTTAACATATATTTGTCTCATTTTGATGAAAATAATTTTTAAAAAAATTTATTTTCAAATAGGTGAAGAAATTGTGGAACAGCTGACCTATAAATTATCCTTTTCTTTTTTTCAGAATGTTGTAATTGTTGACTAGATTTGTCTATAGATTATTTCTCCAGATAAACACTGATTCAGAAGACTTGTTGCTATCAATAAGAAATGCATGTGATTACTTTCAACCCCAAGTTATCAAGAGGATTAAAAGATTAAGCTTTGGAAGGATTAGGCAGAGTTGGTTATTTTTTAATAAACATCTCTGGCTTTAAGAAAGAGAAAACTAAGCAATTACTGGTGATTAGGAAAGCCATTGTTTTTGAAGTTGTTAATAAATCAACAGTTGGATAGAAGATAAGCTGATTAATAGGCATCAGCCAAAAAAAAAAATACTTCAAACAGTGGATGAAGAAAATCTTCACCCACAGGATTAAAGCAAATGATAGCTTAAGTAGAAGAAGATGAAATTGACCTACATAAAATTGTCAACTATATTTTAAGGATATATATGATGGAAATTTTCTTTCCTAGATGTTGCAATACATTTTACTGTCAAATGCCTCTTTTGATGTTTAATTATTATAATATTTTTAATATCATTTGAATCTATGCTTCTGTGTTTCTCTACATGTGTAATGAACATGTAATTCATTTTCAAATATGGGGTTGTCTCTTAGTTTGATGCCATCATTTAGATGGTATACAGAGTGCATCAGGTAATTGAGAACAAGTTATAATATAAAGAAAATTATATTCAAGAGAAAAAGATCGATATATTTCCAAAAAGATTTATATACACGTTTATTTGAGAAAAACAGAAGGTTATTCATGTTTGTGAACAGCCTCGATAAGTTATTGAATCCCTGGCTCTGTTGATTCCCAATTGACCATCATGTCCACAATGGCAGCTTTCTATGAGTGCTTGGTATGGGGAAACTTGTAAGAGTTCTAGGATTGCCAAGGAAATACTTGTCGCAGATTACTTCCACAACACAGAGAACAAATCACTGTAAGTTCAGACTCGAATATCAGGGGCAGAAAGAAATGCCAAAATCTCGATTCGCAGGTATTGTGTCACAAATCACAATGCATGTAACCAGTCTGAAAAATAACTGACCCACCGACGACTGCTGTAGCCAAAATACACAAATTTTGTCTCTTTCATCCCTGATTCAAGAACACCAACTACTTTTATCATCCAAGCATTTTTTCCATTCGTCGACAACTGGGAGAGGATGCACGATATTAGCATATCAAAATACTTTTATGGCAACTCCTGACTTGTTTCTAATTTGAATATTCTGTCTTCAGCATATCATGCAGAATACGTGCCTTTTTTGGGGCAAGTAACTTTCTTTGTCACCACATATTCCGTTGTAAGAAATACGTGACACGCTGTTGCTTGGTTTGATGATGTAATTCACCATTTTCTTCACTATAAAACTACTGGTTGGTCTCCCTTTAAATAATGCCTCAAATATAATAGTCCAAAGGATTCAAATCAGAAGGCTTACATCCATATTACATTGAAACGCTGATTCTCATCTGATCACCAAAGTTAAGCAACATTGAGCCTGGTCAGTACCTAGATGGGTGACTACTTGGAAATACCAGGTGCTGTAAACTTGGATGTGTGAATGGTGTTATGGATAACAACCCAGAATGAGAAACTGGAGAGCTGAGTTTGAATTCCATTTCAGTACATTACATTCACTTACATGCAAATACTCTTACGAAGGTTATGAATTCACTTCTTCTTCTCCCAGCTATGGGTTAAATAGTAAGGCTTGTATCTGAAAATCATTATTATCTCAAAAACATTGTTCATGCAATATTCACTTGAAAAAGAAATTGTTGTCCCTCCCCAAGGACCATCATAGATCCATGGAGTCTATGCAGAGCCACCTGTTGTTCATACCTTCCTGTTCACCTGGCCACTATTAACAAACATCAAGATCTCATCAGTTTACAGTTGAGCTGGCTAGATGTAGCTGTAAATTCTATGCTAACAGTTTTTCTCACACTTCTTGCTTGTGGACTCTCTTCCAGCTTTGTTTTCCAGCCAACTTTAATCTGCAAAAATTTAAATGCAGTGTCAATCACTATCTACTGTCCTCATGATTACTCTTTTCTCTCCCTGCTCATCATTGTTTGCATCTCTAATTCTTTCACATCCGGTAACTCCTTGTGTTTTTGTGGCTTTACTGCCTTGTAGGGGATGAAACAAAAAAAAGTCTGTATTTTCAAATGTGTATATAAAATGTGTATTTTCAAATGCAGGGCACACCTTGTATAAGACATCCCTGCCATTTCAGTAAGGAATATTAATAAAAATATTCTTGGATAGTTCATTAAATTTTATTGGAACATTAACTTTGAGATCATTCTCATTTTAAGAAGAAAAAATTGTGTAGATATATTTATTGTCAAGTAAATTTTCCAGGGCTTCATTCTCATCCTTTCATCTTAACAATATATTTCTGTTCTTGAAAATTTCTCTTGTGTATAGTTAATAATACAACACACTTACATATATTTTTTTTCTTTTAGGTTGTAAGACGGAGACCTAAGAAGAGGATTCGTGAGTATTAACATTCTTTTTTTCATATTTTGTTTGCTTTCATAATATATATATATATATATATATATATATATATATATATATATATATATATATATATATACATACTTACCTACTTTTTTTCTCTAATGTTTTGCTTTTTACACAACTTTCCATAGTTGCTCTCTGTGGGTGTACATACAAGAAAACGGAAATGGGTGAACGTACTGAAAATAGAATCATCCATTTGTTTTATTTTGTTTTTACTCTAATTTACATTCATAATAGCATTTAATGTAATTAAAATAAACATTGAAATATTTAAACTCTTTACTTCAATTCTTTTTTTGTATATTGTGTATGAATTAGAAATGTATTTCTTGCATTTATCTAATGTAAATGTATTTATGCATATTGATACTGCCAGAGTCACAATGTGCCTTCCAGCTTAATAGGTGTTGAGTCTTGACTCAATGTTGAATCTCGCCTATTGCATGGAATAATAATGCAACACAAAATGTACTTAGAACAAGAATGTATTATAACAAGAAAGTGTACACAATAAGTACATATAGTAATTCTGTATATTTCTGGGAAGACGTTCCTGGAGAATGTGTTGACTAGTCGCAGTCGATCAGAGTCTCTAGTTGGATCTCGTGATTCCACTTCCCTCGTCTTCCGGTACCAACCATTATTTATATAGTTGGTAGTCACCTATGCAGATTAGGTGGATCCCACCACAACAATAGGAAACAATGAATATGATTTTCACAACATGACAAATCCAAAAGAAGTCATATAAACAGCAACACTGCCTGTTTCAGGTCTTTATAAATCTTACCATGTCCTTCAATACTGTAACCAGAGAACATGTGAAAGCTCATTAGACACTTAGGCTGCCCTTGCCATTTCGTAGATATCATCCAGTTATTTGATGATGACATGGAGATATCTTTTCATATTGGTGGCTTACTTTCAGAACCAATCAAGGTATGAAATGGTGTCAAGCTAGGTGACCTTATAGCCCCCTACGTTGTTCTCTATTTTCTTTTCCGTTATTCTTGTCTTTAACAACTCTAACCAGGGTATATATCTGTCTATATTTCTGAGATGAGGTATTGTGACTATTTAGACTATTTATATTGTTCGGACCGTTGTCCTCACCTTTATTGCCATATTCATGATGTTTCGGCCATTTTACACTCTGATCTTCTTCAAGTGGTATATGTTAGAATTTCAAAACGAAACCTTTATTTAGTCCACGGGTAGGTTGTTCAACATCCCCTCATAATCCCTAACAAAAAAAAAAAAAAATTTTTTTTTAATCTATTTTCATTTCACATTGTCCCCAAAACATCTTAGAAAATTTATATTACATTTAAAAAGAAAAGTTGTGTGTATGTGTGTGAGTGAGCATGCATGTCTATGCTCTACACATGTTTTAATCATAATGTTTGTAAAGTGAAAAAAAATACCATCTGAAACTCTTCAGAGTTTCAGACTGTCTACGAAAGGTCTCGTTTTTTTTTCTACCTCTTTTTTTTTATTCATGGTTTTGGAGAGGAAAAAATAATTGAGATGGTAAACTTCAGTCCATATTTTGCTTTACCTTTTATGATATTGATATTTCTTCATGTCTGCCGGTTCTGTTCAGGGTGAAGGGGACACTTTAGTGTGGTTACCTGTCTGCTAGCATACACACACTTAAGTGCATATTGATGTGTAGATATATCTATTCCTGTACAAAGTTTTGTGTTTATGTACATGTGTGTTATATATGGGTGGGTGTATTTAGGCAGCAAATTCTCTTTTAGGCATGTCTGATTGAATAAATTACAGACATTATGTCTGCTAATTTTTAACAAAATCCGTTCATACTCACGAATAACCTTCCATATATTGATGTTAAAGGATGAGAGAAATGTGCTATAGCTGTTTAAATTTCTTTTATTTTCATTTCCCAAGATGATCTTGGAAAAAGATCAAAAGTACTTGGGAAATGAAAATAAAAGAAATTTAAACAGCTATAGCACATTTCTCTCATCCTAAAGGATCAATATATGGAAAGCTTATTTGTGAGTATGAACAGATTTTGTTAAAAATTAGCTGACATAATGTCTGTAATTTATTCAATCGTATATATATATATATATATATATATTCCTGTAATCACACAGTAATGTGACTGAAAGAAGATAAAATATGGGGAAACATTTTACCTTCTTGGCTATCAGTGACACTTTTAGAGGCCTTTATTTTTTATTCTTGTTTATTCAATGTAGAGTGTTTCGCCTGGTATTTTTGCTTTGGTCTGAGAATGTAGTTAAATTTTTTTTCTCTCTAGTCTTTTTTTCCTTAAGAGCATAAAACCCAGTGTCTTAGTTAAATTTTACTTATGACAAATTAAAATCTTATTTATTCACAATTTTCTATTTTACAAGAAATTTTTTTATATTTTCATGAATTCTTATTTTTTAATTTTAATTTTATTCAAATTTTTTTCAAATTTAATTCAAATTTTTCGAACAGCACAATGCTTTCTAAGTATATCTGGGAAATAAAAAACAAAATGCACACCACACCAAAAATATCTTTGAAAATAAGAAAAAAATCATCAGCAACCACTCAAAAACTTTCAAACTTTGCTTGAAGGAAAAAATAGCTATCATTACTTTCCCAGACCAAAATAAATTATTAAATAAAAGATCTGAGCTCATCTCAAAATGCAGACATGAAAACAAATTTTACTACGTTACTTAAAAAAACGGAAAAAATAAAAATAAAAATTAAAAATAAATAAACGAAATGACAATAAAATAAGCAAAATAAATTACCAAATCACACCTATTAGAATAGACGAAATAGAATAAAAAATAAGAAAGAAAATCAATGAACCCAAATAAAGTAAATAATAAACAAATTAGCAAACCTTTATGACCAAAATATTATTTAGACTATAATATAAAAATCAAACCAAAAATCGGACAAAAAATAGCTATAACTGTTATATAACAATAAAAAAAATAAAAATACTACGTTACTTAAAAATTGAAAACTGAAAAGAGAAAATATACAGTATAACAAATAAATAATAACAAATAAAATAAATTGATCTAAATTCATCCAAATAAATAAATAAACTAACAAACCAATCCCGATAATCAATCCAAATAAATACATGAAGTAATAAACAAATTAAAAACTGTTCCCGCCAAAATAATAGTTAGAATAAACTACAAAAATCAACCCCAAAATTGAATAAATAGCTTTATCTTCCCAAACCAAAATGAAACTATTAAATAAGCGATATAAATAAATAAGATAAGAAATAAAAATAAAAGTAAAAATAAAAAATAAATAAAAACAAGCAAAATAATTTAACCCAAATAGATAAACAACTTCCGGTGAAATAACCACAAAAATAGACTACCCACAATGCACCACTGACCCGTATATATAAATAGCCAAGAAAATAGCAGCACTCATAGCCTGACGATTGCATCTAGCATGAAACAGACTGTCGCCTCTATGTGTTGACTTCTATGTTCACTTTTATATTTACACACGCTCTATCTCTGATATTGAGCACTTTATCCCATAAATATAGCACATCTTAAGACTATATTTCTTCATATATATATATATATATACATATATATATGATATTGTACAACTGGTAAGCTATTCAACATCTGACACTGCTAAATCTAAGACATTCAAAGCGCTTGTCCGAGATCTTCTGTATGCCGATGACTGTGACATGGTCATTCAAGCAGAATGAGAAATGCTGGCTTTAATGTATAAGCTTTACCATTTCCGCAATGCTATCAGCCTGGACAAGATATTTCAACATGTTCACCTTACATTGGGCCATTAATATTTGTGGATTGTCACAAATGGTAGACAAATTAACATATCTTGGTAGCAGTATATAAATAGATACTGCACTATTGACAACAAAATACCTACTTGTGTGAAGAAAGCAACTGGTCTCAGAAAGGACTTAAGACGTGCACAAAATACTGTGTGTGTGTCAGAAAACCTGCAGAAACTGCTCCGGTCTCACCAATAAGCAAGTGGAATAGACTTTACCAACAAAAGCAATAAGCAAGTTAAACAAAACAGGCCAAGTCCTTTACAGAACAAATTAGTTTGTCACATCTGCAATAAATTTTGCAAGTCATCTGCTGGTTTCACAAACCATTGTCATTCTCATGAGATATAAAACCATGGATCAAATCTGTCAGTGATTGTTGACTCACTAAATGAGTATGACTGTCATCATTGGTGTAGAGCTTATTGCCACATTACATTGATTTCCGTATGGTCACCAAAGTTAAGCAACATCAAGCCTGTTCAATACCTAGATGGGTTATGGTTTGGGAATACCAAGTGCTGTAAACTTGGATGTGTGGGTGGTGTAATAGATAAATTATCTCAGAATTGTTAATTGGAGAGCAGTCTTCAAATTCCAGTTGGGTTTGTTATATTTACTTACACAAAAATACCCTTGGGAAAGATATGAATCCACCTCTTCTCCCTCAGCTATGGGTTAATTAGTGAATCTTGAATCACTAAAACCATTATTATCTTCCCTCAAAAAATAAAATTGTGTATAAAATATTTAAATTTCAGCATAAATAGCACATAGTGGGTGATATGCCGCTTAAAAATATCAACCAACCTAAATCCAAATATTTAGATTTTTGCATTAAATAACTAATAGGGGTTGATATGCTGCTTAAAAATATCAACCAACCTAAATCCAAATATTTAGATTTCGGCATTAAATAACTAATAGGGGTTGATATGCCACTAAACAATATCAACCAACCTAAATCCAAATATTTAGATTTCGGCATTAAATAACTAATAGGGGTTGATATGCCTCTAAGCAATATCAACCAACCTAAATCCGAATATTTAGATTCTGGCATTAAATAACACATAGACGTTGGAATGGTGTTAAGCAGAAACAACAAGCCAATCATGTATGTAAATGTATTGTTGCAGATTTAGAAAACAGATTTTATTCAAATGTATCAGGTCATCCCATAAGTTCTGTCCGAATTTTGAATAAAGAAAACAAGTGACCAAATGTTACATTTAATTACAGATTCAATCGACAATGTATTTTCCCTGATTATCTATGACTTCCTTCCATCTATTAACAAGCTTACTAATTCCATTACTGTAAAATTCTTTTGGCTTTGATTCGAAGAACTCACAAATGTCAGTTTTAACCTCTTCCTGTGTTACAAAAGCTGTTTCTTCCAAATGATTCTGTAAGCTACGAAACAAATGGTAGTCTGAAGCATAAGGTGGATGAGGAATTTAAGGTCAGGAGAATAAGGTGGATGAGGAATTTTCTCCCAACCAAGTTCTTCGATCTTTTGTGACGTGATTCTTGTGTGGTCGCGCATTGTCCTGATGAAACATCACCCGTTTTCGATTCACTAGACCAGGTCTTTTTTTCCTCAAAGCTTGGTTCAAACGCTCTAATTGCTGACAGTATATTTGAGCATTAACTGTTACATTAGGTGGTAAGAATTCAAAGTGGATTATTCCTTGGCAATCCCACGAGATTGGAAGAACCACCTTTTGCCCATGAAGTTCCCTTCTCGGCTGTGGCTGGGGTCCTTCCCCTTTACCAAGCCACTGTCTACGACGCTTAACATTTCGATAAAAGATCCATTTTTCTTCGCCAGTCACAAGTCTATGCAAAAAAGGTGAAAAAGTTGGTGAGAATGGAGAGAAGAGCAGATGTCAACTCGGGATTTGAGGTTGTTTTCAGACAATTCATGAGGCATCCATTTTCTAAGTTTAGGAACTTTTCCAAGTTGTTGAAGATGACTATGAACAGTTGTATGGTTTGAACTGAGAACCACTGCCAATTCCTCAACTGATAAAGTAGGATTTTCTTCAAGGGCTGCTTCAAGAAGCTTTTCATCCAACTCAACTGAACGTCCGGTTCGATCTTCATCTTCAAGGGTGAAATCACCACCTCTGAATTTTGCAAACCATCTTCTGCAAGTTCTTTCATTCACACATTCCTCTCCATAAACTGAGTGAATGTTTCTAGCCGCTTCGGCTGCTGAGTTTCCTTTCTTGAACTCATAAAGCATTATGTTCCTCAAATGATTCTTGGGTACTTCCATGTTAGCAGGGTTTTAATCAAACAAAATTTAATTTTATTGTTCTCTGAAATAAAATTTGATCAGTTTAAATGCATCTAAACATAAAAATAATGTTCAGCTCCATTAGACATTATAAAATACTCTTTAAATTTTGTTCATTTTAACAAAAAGTTAAAATTCGGACAGAACTTATGGGATGACCTAATATTTTAAAAGTGATGACACAAGATTTCTGAATAATAGCAACATTTCTGTTCTCATATCTTCAAACAGCTTTCTAAAAGTTAAGGTTAAAATCGTATTCTCTGTAGGGTGGAGTGTTTTTATCAGTTTCCCCCAGATCCAACAGTGATCAAATAAGTATTTATTCTTACTTAATGTGATTAATCACTAAGTCTTTTTAGTTATCGTATTTAAATAGTTGTCACGTCTATCACAGGTATCAAGGAATAATATCTGTGATTCAAACTTCCTCTTTATGTAGAATAAGAAGATACTCTATTGGAAACTAATCTCTTATGCCTTGTTGAATTACTTTGTGTTTTTTTTTTACTTCGGTTTGGAAACCCAAACTTGCAAAGAATCATGCCTGACAAATATAAGCAAATTAATATCTTGGCATATTTTGTGTATCTTACCTGACCAAGCAACCTTGTTTGGTATCTGGTTAAGAGTTTCATATATTTAATTATATATTATATAATTATTATTATTATTAATTTTATATATTTAATTATATGCAACATTTAATACAAAGAAATAATAAATTGAATCAAAAATTAAAAAAGGGAAAACAATTTGCTGATGCATGTGGAAAGTTTCTTCTCAAGCAATCCTGCTTCAGTAAATCTGATGGAAAGACTAGATAATCTTTTGTCGTTGATTAATCAAAATTATTTATTTTGAAAGGAGTTGAAAAGATTGCTTTTCCAGTGTCTTTTTTTTTTAATCTTGATTAAATCATAAGTATGTTGAAAATTGAAATCTGTTTTCTTTTTCAATTACTGTTGATTTATTGTTTGTACTTTCATAATTTCATCTACATCCTTTTAATCTTAAGCTACTGTTGCTAATATGAAATAAAACGGACAAGATTTAAATTTCACTTGTCAGTTTCAAGACCATGTCTTATTTTAATCTGTTTTCTCTAAAATGTCTCACATGTAAAGAAATTTTAAACACATTGTGCAGTTTTTGATTTCTTGAAAAGAAACAGAAGAGAAAGGTGTTTATCAGTTAAATTCTTCTAATGTGACTTATTTGACAATTAGAGATAATGGGTTTGGAATCTTTATTCCATAAAACATTTAAGATTTTTGATAAGTGAAATAATTTTCTGATAACATGATTTTATATTAGGTATTTAAAGCAATTACCCAGTTGAGACCAGATACAGTCTAGTGATTATAAGATAAAATTAAAATAAATTTAAATGCAAAGTTAAAATACCAACACTATGGTGAGAAAAAACATTTCCAAATAACATCTCAACACTGACAGGATTATTAATATTATTGCATTAAACATTTTCTTGAGAATTTATTTTGCTTACACTCCATGTTATGATTCAACAGTATTTGCTTTGTAAAGATATTAATTTACTTCTGTCAGAAAAAAATGTCAGCAATGTTTAAATTTTTGACAAGTACAATGCAATTACAAAATTACTACCCATTTATCTTAGAGGCAATTTAAGACATAAATTATATACCGTATATTTCCATGTATAAGGCAACTTTTAGATAAAAACTTTTAGATAAGACAAGGTAAAAATATATAGCAAATTTTCATGAATTAATCCTATATTTATAGTATAAGACGATCTAAAAGGGCAATCATTGTTTTGTTTACGTTTCATCATGTGATCTCTGTGAATACTGATTCTTCTTCTTTCTCTACTTTTCCTATTTCAAAACAGTTACAGCCTTGCGTACTAATGGCCATTTACTTCGACAGTCACTAAAAACCACTAATAACAGTACAATAATGTACGATAATAGTAGATTCCACTTTAGACATTTTATTTTATTCACATTCATAACTCAATGTTTACATTTTCTCATCTGGGCTTGCATCTATACAAGTTGATTTCATTGATATGGAATTATTCTTCAACTAGGTAGTTTATTATAAAGTTATGTCAGTAATATATAAGGTAGAAACGGTTTTATTATTTTTATTATCAGTTTATTTGATAATGTGAATCTTTTCTGAGGTTACCCTACCAACAAATATCAGTAAGAATTTAAGATTTCTTTTTAAGCCCCCTCCACCCCAATTTTTAAGGGTGATTTTTGGAATTTAAAGGCCATCTTATATGCAGAAATATACAGTATATAATATAAATCATCACAGGGGAAGGCATTTCAAAATGTGTTTAAAAAAAGGAAAAACAGTATCTTTGTCATTATACTTACAGACATACAGATACACATACATTTAAATTAGAATTATAGCATTTCTAAAAAAAAATAAAATAAAATAACATGGTTGAAAATGCTGGAACAAAAACTTTCTGGATTTTGAAAGCTTTCTGGATTTTGAACACTTTCTGGATTTTGAACGCTTTCTCAATAGATTTAATTTGGATATACTGAGTTGTGATAAATTACAACTCGGCAAAAAGGAAAAGTGTAATCAAAAAAGTAAATAATCAGACTGACCTTATTGGTTGATTTCAATAAAACATTTTTGAATTTTTGTTACCTAAGTATAGACTGTGTGTAATATATAATAGAAATAATAGGTTTGTCAGCTGATTGATGTTTTCTTCACCATCCTGACTCTTCATAGACGGACTATCTGGGGATTACACTGTCCACTCCTCACAGGATATCAGCAATTGACTGCTCGATTTTTCTTTTATTGATGTAATTTTTTTCTTTCTTTTTTTTTGTATAGTGTGTGTGTGTGTGCGTCACAGTATTACTGGTCTAATGAGTTAAGCGTAGTAAATGTCAGTTAATTACCCTACTTGACGGGATATAAAATGCATATTTAAAGAAATTCAAATAGAATTGCAAATACTACATGCATTATTTTTGTATTGCTGAATAGTTAGCCAGGGGATTATGAGGTGCAGTGAGATCGTCTCCTAAACCTTTGTAAAGGATGCTCCTTTTTTATCAGCCAAGGAGGTAATCAAGGCTGTATAGTGACCTTCTTGGCACAATATTTACATTAAGGAAAGACATTTATGGGATTTATTGAGCGGCAATGGTTTTTAAAATGTATATAAAACTTTATTGAAATCTGTAGTAATATTCAAAATTTTTAAAACTGCTATCATGTAAAGATATACATATTAGGATGGTATTCAAAATCTGCTATTTAGTTTTGTGCCTAAAACTGAGTACTGGATTTTGATTACCATCTTAGTAGATTAATAATAATATATTATATTTAAGCTTTGCCAACTTTGGCATTGGACTCTTAGTTTATTTTATATTTTAAGCATTAGCTTAAATTGTTTGTATGTATCTCTCTCTCTCTCATATATATATATATATATATATATATATATAAAAGACAATAGGAAAACTGTATTATTAGCCAATGTGGACGTTTTCAAAGCAAAAACGAAATGAATTTATTAAAAAACAAAGTAACTATTAACAACAAAACAAAATGTCCTTAGCAACTAGAAGAATTTAGAAACACTTTTGTATTCATATTTTCAACTGAAAATTACGTCAATTGTTTTTATTGATGTGTTGACAGATTCAACTATTTTCTTTTGATTTCTTGATACTGTTGTGTACGTTTGTTTGGGAGAGTAGTAATTCTGTTAGGAAAGGTGATATTGGGAAAAGGCCTGGGCATAGATTAATATTTGGATAATATTCAATGACAGCACTCTTGAGGATTTTCCTTCTGAGTGAGTTATTTTCTTTTTTTATGAGTGTAGCATTTTTAAAATCAAAGTTGTGGTTGAATTAATTTCTATGTATGACTAGTTTATTAAGTTGTTTTTGTGAGGTCTCTTTTGTGCTCATATATGCATTTTTTTAAATTTCTGCTTGTTTCTCCAATATATTGGGAGGAACAGTTTTGGCAATTTATTTTATAATTGCCTGCTTCAGAAATGTTTCTATTAGTGTTTGAGGATCTGAGTATATCCATAATGGTTTTAGAAGTGTTTGTGATTATTTTAAAAGACAACCAATCACTGTTGGTTTGAGCAAATTCAAAAAACCTATCTAAAACTGATAAATAGAGCTTTTTGCAACAGGTCATAGTCAGTCAATTCAAAAATGCCTGTCTGTACTAATACTGCCAAAGTTGGAAGTAGCTAAAGATCAAGAGCCTTGAAACCTTAGCTTCTCAAATCAATACCTTTTGTACTTCTTTTTCTCCTGTAAACTATGAGTAATGGCATTTAATAAATATCTTAACTTTCTTTGTATCAGGCACAGGTGCATTTCTACAAACATTTCAAATAATAAAACTATTATGATTTTTATAGTAAACGGCCTTAAATATAAGTAAAAATTATATACATAAACTTCATCTTATTTGAAATACATTTATAAAAATCAACTTTTACCTAGAAAAACTTTGTAAATAAATTGCAGTTTTAAAATTTACCACAATTATTGAAAGTTTATTTACTATATTAACCCTTTGAACCCTACGTTCCTGAACAATTTTAACATTTCTGCCTGAGCTATTGAGTCAAAATTCGCAATTAATTAGTATGTAATGTTTCACGGTAGATATAAAAATAGTTACAAAAACTATAAGCATTATACTTAGCAGGGAGAGAGTATGGTTGCATGCCTTCACTTTATCGCTAGAATTCTTGCTTTGTGTCCCAGTCTACCCAAATAAGACAACCAATAGCAAAACACGACGCAAGTGTTTACCCACCATTCAACCGGTGACTGGGCATTAAGTCATTTTTCTCTACCACTGGTAAAGCAGTGGTTAGGGCTCAAAGGGTTAATTGTGACTAAGTCCTATATCATCATCCTTATGAGAAATTTGTACATAAAACTTATTTTACTTACTGTAAATTATTCATTTGCAAATTAGAAATGTTTGTATGTACAAAAGTTTAGAGCTCAATGTAGCTGAATGAATCCTAAAAATATCTCTTTTTTTTATTTGGTAGTGAAATCTTTATAAAAATTGGGCCAAGTTATGACTATTAGCCAATCAGAAATTGATGGACTAATTCTTATAATTTAAACTCTTATTGTTATTTTCCTGTGTATTGTTTACAGAAATACTTCTAAAAATATATCTGTTCCTTTCTCTGGATAACTGGGAAAATTATTTCTTTGTTAGCATAAAAGTTTAAAAATAACAAAGACTATATTTGACTTTTATCAGATGTAAGTCAAAAGCAAAGATTTTGTTCTTTTAGCACAGAACTCAAACTTACAGATATATCTATTATTTATTTTTTGTTATATTTTTTGTACTTTATAGTAGGCATACGTTTTGGTGCATTTATTCTGATGTTGAAAATTTCAAAGGAGAGGATCAATAAAAATTAGGCATACATGCAGTTTCACATACTTGTCTATCTTCTTTTATGAGCCATGTCCCTTCAGGATATTAGAGATCATGGCTCTCCACAATTTCTTGTCATTTAAAAGCCTTCAAAACAAATTCCTAATATTCTGACATTTAGCCATTGAAATACTGACTTTGAGAAGGAGGTAGATCTGAGAACTTTACAACATCTCCTCATAATAAAAATTTAAATTAGATCATTTTTTTTAATTAAAAAAAAAAACTAAGAAAATATAATCACATACTTTTTGCCTTCTACCATAAAATTCTTATTAAACTAGGATTGCAGTATTAAAGATGTTTTAGGAGCAGTTAAATTTTGTTTATATTTGGCCATATTCAAATATCTGTAATGTTTTGACAAACTATTAGAAGTTGTTATTGATAACTATTTTCAACCACGCACTAAATGAGGATTTTGTTTATTCTCTTTTTTCAAATTCAGAATGCCAATAATTTAATGTCCTCAAATATTTTAAAGTTTTTACCATTTGTAGAGTCTGCAAGGATAACATTTGTGATGGTGAAATCAGTCTCTACGTCTGTTTGACAGTTTAGTTCATTGATAAACAGTTTAGATTCAATCATGTTTTACAGTTTTCTGGAATTTGGTTAAAAATAAATTAATAGATTCATGGCTTTATAATCTGATACTTGATTTTCCTACAGGATAAAAATGTTGATATTGTGTACGTAAGTTAGTATCTTGTGGTTTTGAATTCAATGTTATTACTTTAATCACTGGATTGGCCAATAAAAATAACCTACTGTGTCTCATTAGAAAACATAAAAACAACATTACAGGGACAAACTAAGAATTAGCTATGAAAGTTATTTCTCTTGGCCACTCTGAATGGGGTCAGTTAAAAAGTCCCAGAAGGAACAACAGATATTGTAGGGGAGTTATAACTTTGAGTATATAATTAAATTACCCCCTAACATTTATGTATACAAAAATACTTGTAAAAATGAGAAACAGCAAGATGTGGAAACAACAAAACAAGTATTATTTATTGTCTGGTTGTCATGTGGCATTAGAGACACAAGAGACAGTAATACTGAGTAAAATTGTGAGTTTGGGGTCAGATGTAAGATTGGAATCTGACAGATAAAGAATAAGTAAAACGTATACAGTCTTTCTCATATGTGTTTTTTTTTTTTATAGATGTGTGTAATAAGTGTCCAGATAATTTAGTTGTGTTTTCTTACCTTGAATTTTTGTTGAGCATTAAAAGATAAATGTAACTATTATGGCCTGAAAAAAATGATGAAATTTTGACCTGTCTATATGAACTGCTTGTCCGATAGTGAGAATGGCATATCTTTGTGTGTGTAGAGGAGAAAAGTGGGGTTGATTCTCATTGGTTTACAATAATGATAATTTGTTAGAATTATTTTATTATAATTATTTTTTAATACTATAATTAATTTTTATTGATTTATTTTTTTATGGACATGACAATATCAACAGATATCTGAATAAGGTTGGAATGCTGGGACTATGACAACTAGAATAGATTATGTGAATAATCTGTTTTTAAATTTTTATATGAATTAAGTAAATATGAGTAAAAATTATCCAAAAATGAGAAACTAAAACATTTGTATCCATTTAAAATGCCATTTTTAATCTTAATGAGTCAATGGGTCAGTGAAACAAATCTCATTTCCCTTTGTTTCTTAGAACAGCAAATAAGAAAACTTTTTTTGCATTATTATGAATCCCAGCCAATTCAAAAAGAACATCTGATAATTTCCAGATATTTAAGTTAACTTGCCTGTTAAAAGAATGAATTCACTAACCTGATGTTAAATACACAAACTTCAATGGAAAGAGCAATGCCAAGGATAACACTAAGAGGAGAAACATGCTGATATAGATCATACAGAGATATCTATGAAGTGATTGTGATAAAAATGGAGGTGGGTAAGACAAATAATAAGTAGAAAAGATAAGTGTATATATATATATATATATATATATATATATATATATATATATATATATATATATGTATATATACACACACACACACATCTTTGTATTAGTCTAGAAAGCATTAAAATGTATTTCTTTTTTTTTAAGGCTTTTATTTTCTGACTAGAGCCAGTTGATTTAAAGAAAACAACAAAAAAAAACTTTGTGAATATCAGGCAGATGTGCCGTGTAATGAGTTTGTGATTTCATTATCACAAGTTGAATATTTTCTTAGTGACTCTTCTTAAAGTTGTTCTCTGCAGCTGGTAGTTTTCACTTAATAATCTTCTCTTGGTAGAATTTGCTCTTAATCTTTTAATCATTATAATGATAATGTGCTGAGTGATAAATGCAGTTGTACATATTACTGAAATGGATTTCCTATTGTCATTTTGCCTTTATTTGACCTGAAATTCAGGTAACACAAGTACTAATCAAAATAATCACAAAATATGTTAATGTACATTAATCAGAATGTGTGTGTGTGTGTGTGTATATATATATATATATATATATATATATATATATATATACACACACACACACAAACACAGGAAGAGTGTGTATGGGTGGGTGTGTTTTATGTATCTGTATGTGTATATACATATATATGTATGCTGATTCCTTATTATAAGAGTATATATGGGGAGGGAATATACATATGCAGGCTAACAGGAATACACACACAGGGATAGGAAGACATCTCTCATCAACGCATCTATCATCACCACCTCTCATACCAAATCTAATGGTTTTATTAACAGAAATTCACTTTTGCCAACAGTTCAGAAAGGAGTTCAAGGCTCACTAAGCAATACAGAAAACGAACAATGTGACATTAAAAGAATTTAAAGAAAATTTATTCCTTTTATTTGCCTGAAGAATGTCACGAGACTAAAAACATGTGTAGCAGTAATATGAAGAATAAAATATAATATATATACTAAAACAATTCCACATTCCACAAAAATGTTTGCGATTTCTCTCTTTTTTTAAAATATACATTTTTCTCTTATTGGAACATCTATAAATCTATAACCTTTTCCCTATGTATGTATGTATGTATGTATGTATGTATGTATGTGTGTGTGTATATATATATATATATATATATATATGTAAGCAAATGTGTGGATGAAGATCCGACGGTATGATGAAAATGTGGAAAAGACAAAGCAAAATCCGAATATGTGAGTTTACTGTTTTTTATTTTGTTTTTGTTATTCTGTCGACATCAGACGTTTCGGTCAAATAGACCTTCTTCAGGACATGGTTATTGGAGACATATTTATATTAGATTTAAGTTAGATGAAGAGATGATATATACAGGACTAGTCAGAAACAGAAAAACTGAAATTCTAAAGTCAGAGTATTCTTTCTTGGAGTCGGATACGCTGGCGTCACGTGGTCGGCGCTACGAAAACCTGCTCCCAGGGAAGAGATTTTATCCTAAGTGCCCAGCTGCCCCTGATAATCCTATTGACCGCATCTTTCTACCGAATAACCCTCTGACCGAACACATCTCCAACAATCTAAACGCGCTAAAAATTAAAACTACTACATTACCCACTAAAACTATCCGCAGTATATTAAATAATACCAGCAGACAGCATATTACATCCGATGCTTGCGTCTATCAGGTGCCATGCAGAGACTGCAACTTGAGTTATGTAGGCGAGACAGGGAGGTCATTGAAATCTCACATTTCCGAACATAAACGAGATATTCGCCTCGATAATCTAAGTAGTGCTTTGTTTATATACATAGCCAAATCTGATCACAATTTTGATTTCGACTCTTTTAAGATCTTAAAATATATCCACAATAAAAACCTTAGGCAGATTTACGAGGCTGGCATGATAGCCACCTCACACACAATAAACACCCGACAAGGTTTCTTTAACATATCAAGTTGTCTAGCAAAATTAATGCGTGACAAACGTACCGATAAGCTATAGTTTTAAATAGCCCCCCCCCCTTTCCACTTAGGATAAAATCTCTTCCCTGTGAGCAGGTTTTCGCAGCGCTGCCCATGCGGCGCCAGCGTATCCGACTCCAAGAAAGAATACTCTGACTTTAGAATTCCAGTTTTTCTGTTTCTGACTAGTCCTGTATATATCGTCTCTTCATCTAACTTAAATCTAATATAAATATGTCTCCATTAACCATGTCCTGAAGAAGGTCTATTTGACCAAAACGTCTGATGTCGACAGAATAACAAAAACAAAATAAAAAAACAGTAAACTCGCATATTCGGATTTTGCTTTGTCTTTTCCACATTTTCATCATATATATATATATATATATATATATATATATATATATATATATATATATATATATATATATATATAACATAAGTGATAAATATTAGACAGTTACCTTCTAAAATATTGCTCTCCTTTTACCTGATTAATGGTGGTATGGAGTCTGAGATTTGTATTTGTTGCATGTGGTGGCAATGAGTTTACTGAGGTTTGCAAAATGCTGCATCTAATCTGAATGGGGTTTAAATTTAGTAAAGATGATTGAAGTCCAATGGGGTACTTAGAAATCATTGACAAGCATTCACTGGCATTCATGTTCATGAAAAATTTACCCTTGTTTATCTCTACGTTTTGAAAACAGAAACATTTTGTTCAAGAGCATAGACTAATAAATATGTAAATGTATCATCAGTAAATTCATAGTCTAATGATGGGTCAAAAAAAAAAAAATTTTGTTTTTCAACATCTCCTTTCTTGTCAATGCTTTTCTGCTGATCACATAATGAACATTATACAGTGTCAGGCTACAGACTTATTGATCCACCCTTTTATAAATATGAAATTTATTTACTATATCATGTGTTTTCCATTTAAATTATTGCCTCTAGACAGCACATACATGAATACATAAGCATTTAACATATGAAGGTAATTGCCATATCTGATGGCATATGATATTCGTCTCTACAAAATTTCACGAGCAGATATTAATAAAAAGATTGTTGGATGTCGTATGTTACTAGAGATACATCCAGGTTCCTTACTTGTCCCAGTTCAAAATATTTCTTCTTTTTTATTTTTTAATGTATTTATTTCAAATTTAGGAAATTTTAATATTTTGGGGGTAGAGATGGTGGGTTTTGTATGGTGTCAAATTCAATGATATTTAATTAATAAACCTTCTTTGCCCACAAGGCTGTTTACTCCTTTTCACCAGGACTTTTGTTTGGTGGGGGTGCAAACAAATTTTCATCCCAAAAATGAGTCCAAGAGAAAAAAAGTTTGGGAACCATTTGGTCTAGGGAAAGGCATGAATCCATTTCTTTCCCCCTATCTATTGGTTAAATAGCAGTGCACATTGGACTCTTTAGCTTTGGTTGGCAAAGAGAAAGGACAATTCTGAATTCAGAACTTGGAATGTAATCACTCCATCCTCCATAGTTATGGGGGAAAAATAGCAAAACAAATAGGAGGATAGGTACATGCAGTCGTAAAAAAACAAAACAACATAAACATTTCATCATCACCAATTCCATTGAACAGGTGTTCCATCAGGGAGGCTCCATGTCTTAGGCACCTATTGGGACTTGAAATCAGCCGAGACCCCAAGTGGAACTCATACATATGATCCATCACTAAAGATAATGGAAAAATGGTTGGTTCCTTGTACAGCTCCAGTGAGTAACTGACTCCACCTGATATCTTCTACCTTTACAAGAACCAGATCAGGCTGAAAAATGGAGTAGTGCTGTCATATATAGGCAGGAGCTATCCAGTCTTCATTTTCTAGTTTTGATAGTTCAAAAGCATCTCCATATCCTTGTGGGTGAGAATATTTTCCACCCTAGAACCACTTTGCTGCTGATGAAATGTTACAAACCTCTCACTGCTCTACAACAATTTCCATGGAAAGTGTTCAGACGAACACCATTCCTTAGTTCTTCCAGTTGTAACCTTCATAGCTAAGACCCACCGTGCCACACACATTGTTACAAACCCCACTCATTCCTTTCTTTTTCTACATTGGTGAGATGTAAGTTCCACTCAAGCAGCTTCTTTCCACAAACTGCTACTTTATGGAATCAACTCCCAAGAGGATGCTTCCCCAATCACTACAATCAATCTGTTCAAGTTTAGGGTTAACTTAACTTCCCTGCATATCCTTCTAAACTGTGCCTCTTACTCCGTAACCCGCTACACTGAATGGCTTTTTGGGCCTCATACAGGTGAACATCATTGTAAAACAAAAAAAAAAAACCCATATCTATTTGATGATGAACACACAAACGGAAATGCTGATCAGATCCCAGACTGTCGGCCAGCTTTTATTATCACACATTACTAGATTATACTTTAAATGTAATTTTATTTTGTTTTATCCAGCAGCTGACAGGCGAATTTCATGCAAAGATTTGGGTAAAGGTGATTGTGAAGGATGGCTGTACAAGAAGAAACAGAGTGCTGGGCCTCTGGGGAAGAACTGGAAGAAACGATGGTGTGTCTTGAAAGACAGCAACATGTTCCATTACAAGAGGAATGATGTAAGTTATGTTTTTTACTTTATATTGTTTCTTCATTTAAATTGAAAAAAGAATTGATCAATGACTGAAGTATAATAAATCCAGTGGAAAATCATTTAATGAACTATTCAGTATTTCACTGCTAAAAATGAATGTCTGCTTCTTAGATCAGAAAATCATTTATCCTTATAAAATATGCCACATGTATTTGTACATTTTCTTTGTTTATAATGTTTCATCAGAAAAACGAAAAGAAAATTTACATTTAAAAATGCTGGCATTCCAACATCTTCAGTAGCATTTATAATGAATATATAATTGTAACCAATGCTCATCTCCCTCTCCCTTCCTACATATAATTCCATAAATGAAAACATTACTTAAGTCTGAAGCCCTTCTCAAGACTCAAATGCATTATACAAAATTTTTCTTCTCTTTGTATATCATTTGCCTAACATTGATCTGATATCTGATTGAATAAATTACAGACATTATGTCTGCTAATATTTAACAAAATTTGTTCATATTCACAAATATTGGTGTTAAAGTATGAGAGAAATGTGCTAAAGCTGTTTAAGAAGATTGAAATTACTTGGGAAATGAAAATAAAAGAGATTTAAACAGCTACAGCACATTTCCCTCATCCTTTAACATCAATATATGGAAGGTTATTCGTGAGTATGAACGGATTTTGTTAAAAATTAGCAGACATAATGTCTGTATAATTTATTCAATCAGACATGCCTAAAAGAGAATTTGCTGTCTAAATACACACACACACACACACACACACGTGTGTGTATGTATTTAGACAGCAAATATATATATATATATATACCAAAGTGTGTGATTGGTATATACGGAGTAAATTCCAATAACCAACAATTATTATTCTTTAAAGAGTGCTCAATACAGAGTAGAGCAGATATGTTTTTTTTTTTTGCGTGTGTTAATATGTCTGAGCGCTTATGTATTATAACCTGAGTGTGTTTGAATGATTTTAAGTGAGAGGTGGCTACCATGTTCAAATGAAACTGTAAAAATGTATGCATTTTTGTCTGGAGCTATGAACATCCTTTTTAACATAATTTCAATGGAAAAATAAATTAAATAGCATATGTATTTTTTATTTATTTATTTTTTTTTTTTTCTCCTCGGTAATTCTACAATTTAAAACTTAATAGAGATTTGATTTAGATTTCTAAATAGGTAATTTTTAATTTTTTAATTTTAATTTCAAATTTTATAAATCTTTTAATATCTATGATAACCTTGCTTAGTTGTCAAATTTTTCGAATTACCATATACTTGTATTTTGATTGGTCACTCTAGCTTATGTAACAGCATTTACTCCTAGCTAAGGATCGTTAATTAATTTGAAACTTTTAAAACCATTTATTCTATATTCAACATCATCACTTGATAAGACACCAGAAGTGTTGAAACAAAATGGCTATTTTTGTAGTGATTTTATAACATATTTATGTTATAATATTTAAATAAATGATTATATATATATATATATATATATATATATATATATATATATATACATATATATATATATATATATATATATATATATATATATATATATATATATATATATATATACATATATATAAATTAAAAAACAGACAACTTTAAGGGTCCATAGATTATATTTTATTTCCCAGGAATGGGATATATTTTTTTCTGGTTTTGCATACGTGGTACTTAATGGAGAGTGCTCAATATCTGTGATAGAGCTAATGTATTCAGTTGTTTGGGTATTAGTTTGTAACCCTGAGTTTCATGCTTTTTATTATTATTATTATTACCATCATCATCATTACCATGGTTACCACTATTAATATTCTGCTTACAACTATTATCATATTTGCCATTGTCATTATTGTCAATTTTTGTTATCGTTTCCATCATCATTAAGACTAACTTTACTGTTTATCATAACCAATAACACATCAATAATTATCATTAATATATCAATAATAATATGACAGTTATTATTACCATTAACATAACCGCAATCCTCAATAAGACACCAGCAGTTAGTCTTGCTAAAAATACAAATGTGATCACTATCATGTCCACACACAGAACCCAACTTAACTAATGTGGTGATAGTGGACACAGACTAATGCGTGTAGGTACATGTCTACATCTGTGTATGTATGTGTGAGGGAATGTGAGCTTATCTGACAGTGTGGACGGACGATCTGAAAAACATCAAGTCCACCCCAACCTGTTCCTTGTTAAGAGAACATTGCTACATATGTCATGATACAGTCTCAACACCAAAATAGGATGGCAATTGTGTGTGTGTGTGTGTGTATATATATATATATATATATATATATATATATATATATATGTGCAAATGCATAGATGCGTATCTGCACCTAACCTCAGATTATTTATATGGGTGAGTTTGTACCAACTAAAATGCATATGCCTGTACGTATGTGTGTCTATGTGAGACTGTCATCCTGCACAAACACAGAAGAAAATTTTCTCCCCCTCCAAAACACACAAATAAGCATAGATCCACTTTTTAAAAAAAAAGATAAACCAGTTTGTCTGATGATCTCAAAAGTGTGAAACACAGGGTTACAAACTAATATCTATACAGCTGAATATATATATATATATATATAGTACTTAAACATTATTTTTAATGGATACTCGTATTTGAGTAGAAACTCTGTTTACTTATTAAACAGTATATTTATTTATTTTCGTTTACTGGCCTGAATATTCGAGAAATCTTAGAGAAAAACACGTGCTCTCTGATTCGAATTCTATCAGGGAATGCATATTTTTCTCTAAGATTTAAGTAATAAAAATTTGACAGATAAATAAATAAAAAATCCATCCCTTTCTTTAGAAATATATATATATATATATATATATATATATATATATATATATATATATATATATATATAATAGAATACTTATCCAGATTTTTTTCTATAGTAATTTTTGAGAAAGTAGGCCGTACAAAACCTTTCATGTTGACATAAGTATTAAAACACTTAATTCAAACACTCTGTTTAAAAGAATCTTCAGTTTAGCATCACTATCCATATATTTGTGTTGTAGTTATTTGCTATCTGAGTAACTTCAGGCTTTTTCGTTTCTTTTCTCTTTTTTTTTTTAACTGCTAAAATATTTTAAGCCCTTTTTTTTTTCTTAAGTGTTAAAAGAATTTCAATTCATGGATGGTTAGAAGAAGTAAGAAAAGTTTTAGTCAAAAAGAAATTTTTGATTTCTGAAAATATAAGTTTAAGTGTCCACCTGTCTTGCAATGATGTAGCATCTGTGAATCCATCAGAAGTGAAAATAAGAAGCCTATGTTGTATCACAGATGATAAAAATTCAGTGTTTCATATTTGACACTTCATGTCCACCAGTGTATTCAGGCATATTAATTTTGAGCACCTCTTGTCTATCTGTTCCATAACCTTTCCTCTTGGGCATGAATTAGAGCAATAAGCAAGAACTTGTAAAGTACTAAAATATAACTGCATATGCTTTTCTACTATCATAATATGTATGCATGTTTGCATGTATGTGTGTATATATATATATATATATATATATATATATATATATATATATATATATATCTAGAGAGAGGGAGAGTTCTAAGGTATGCTATATTTATGGGTTAAAGAGATAGAGCACATGAAATATAAAAGTGGACATTGAAGTCAATATTCAGTGACAACAGTCTGTTTGATGCTTATACACAATGGTCAGGCCACATATATATATATATATATATATATGGGCAGCAACGTCTGTCTGTTTAATTTTTTTATTATATTTTTCCAATTTTCAGATATAGTGCTTGAAGTTGTGGATAAACTTTTGACTTTCACAGTCAAATCAAGAACTGATGCGGTGTCTGTGTGGTAGTTAGGATTTCCTAATATTCTTTGAGAAGCTGGAAATTTGAAATGATCTAGTGTGACATCATCATGTGTAATGGCTATTGGGAACGAGGCCACACAATATATATATATATATATATATAAACAATCCGCCTTCATATATATATATATATATATATATATATATATAATATTTCATCTCAATCAAGGCAATAAAGCCACTAGGATGCAAGAAGTTACTGAGTGTTAGAAAAAATATGGGAATAACTACTATTAAGGAGAGAGGTCAATAAAAGAACAATAATTAAGAAGACAAGATAACAAGTGACATTGCATTTAAATTTTTGAAGATCAAAGATGATATATATATACATATATATATATATATATATATATATATATATATATATATATATATATAAAGATGGATTAATGTCTACAGCTTAACACATAATCCTTAACTGAAATTTTATTTGAAATTTTCACTGTATCAATATATGTGGCTGACTATTACTCGTTTATGAGCACAATCATTTGCCAGAACAACCAGTACATCTTTATTACAGATGCCTGCTCAACCCACAGAGCCCACTTGTGGTTTATACTGCCACTAACCTGAGCACATAATCTGGCATGATCAATTTTTTGAACAAGACCAGCACACTCAACTCCTCAGTTGTAATGTCATGTGACTTGGTGCTAGCACAGCCATCGATGGTTTCTGAATAGTTCTGTCTACCCAATTTTACTCACAAGGTTTTGATTAACCTATGCTTTGGTTTCCAGGAAGTCAATATTATCAAGTCACCTCACAGACAAAATGATAATGGTGAGATTTGAACTGAGGTCTCTTGGACAGAAAGCAAACATCCTAACCACTTGGCCATGTATGCATTTGTGATTAATATTCACTGCTAAATTAAGTGCATTAACATGGAATGAGATTATGCTGAAAAATATTTGCTTTATAAAATAAATACCCTATAAGGCAATTGACGTACTAAGGTATCACTGTTGGTGTTTTCTAGTTGAAATGAAGAAAAAAATCATGCAGTTTCGTTTGTTCATTTTCACTGGAAGGCACCAAACCAGCAAAAAAACAAACATTTTGATTCACGTCTAATCTTTCGTGTCCCGTTATTAAATGGATGTACTAAAAAAAAACCCCCAAAAAACAAATCAATTTTCATGTCTGATGACGTCGGTATGAACAGATAAAATTACTAGCAAAAAGAGACCTTATACAGCTGGAATTTATTAAAAACAGGGATCATAACATTCATCTAGAGGTTCGTGGGTTAATGTAATTTTAATAAATTTGTTTGAGAAGATCTATTCTCACCATTTATATTATTAACTTCACTAATCTGTTTTTTGTATGAATGATTCATGTAATATAAATTGAACTGCACCGCATATTTGATTTAAAAGAACTGACCCGACGTGCAACTTTCGGGATAATAGCTGCGACATTGCTCTATTTATTGAACAATTTAGTTCATGCCACATCGACTGAAAAAAACTACTACAACATAAGAATTCTCCAATTACCATATTACCATATTAGTAAAAGAAACGCACTCTCTTTTAAATTTTCAAAAAATTCAACCTTTGCATTGCAACCGCAGACTCGAAAATTTAACATCTGTTATCTGTTAACAATAACACATTTCTAAAAAAAACATATTTTGATTCATGTCTAATCTTTTGTGTCCTGTTATTAAGATGTATTCTTGCCATTTATATCATTAACTTCACTAATCTGTTTTTTGTATGAATGATTTATGTAATATATATATATATATATATATATATATATATATATATATATATATATATATATATGCAAATGTGTTGGGAAATATTTGCATTCATGTATTTAACTTTTTAATTATTTTTGTTTTTTGTCTTTCAGGATTTGAAAGCAGAAGGTGTTATTCATTTACCTGCCTTCAAAGTGTCTCCAGCTACAGAAATGAAGTCCAAAAAATTGTAAGAAAATATTGATTTTTTTTCTTTTTAAACACTTGATTTGTTTTGCTCTCTCAACTATTAAATTAAAAAAGAAATTCTTAGATATTCCCATGTTTTTATGTGGATCTTTTTTTTTTCTTATTGCTTTGTAATGGAGTCTTTTCCCTTCTTTCCCAGAATTATCCTTTTACAATTTTAATTTTGAACAAGTTTTTTTTTTTTCAGATAACATGAAATCTTGCACCACAGACATCTTGCACAATTCTCTCATTCTGATATTTCAGCATTACAAAATTTATAAAAATAAAAAAAAATGAAAGTGTACATGATGTCTATTGGATGTAAGTGATTTTTAAGCTGTATTGATCAGTATTGAATCAGTGCACATGATAGTCTGGAAGATTTTGTTAATATTTCAGTGTTTGTTCATTGTTTCAGTATTTATTAGCAACAACTTAAATAAAACAAACTATAAGTTACTGAAAATAATGAGTAAATATTGAAGTATTAATAAAATGACCTATTATTAGCCAATAACAAATAGTAATTTGTGAATATTTTATGTGGTAGAATGGAGGGAATTGGACGTAAATTCATTTAACCCTTAATATTTAAGTGCATCTTATTTAGATACACATATTTCAGTGTGTATGGATTTTAATTTAACTAGGTTTTATTGAAGATCACTGACAAGACTTGTTTTGATAATTTTTAGTGATTTTCTCCAGTTTTTATACAAGGTAATGCATGTTTCTGTTCTGGTTTGTGTAAAAATCATCCGCATGTATATTTTTGAGTGCCTTCAGCCATCATTGATCATTTTCCAGAATGGAATAATTATAGTTTTGAAATTTTGAGATAACTTTAATGTATTGGGCTGTTTTTCCCTTCATGAAATTTAGTATTGTGCAAAAGACAATAGACAATTGTGCCTGTCAAGAATGAAGACCAAGACTCAGAAGATGAGTTCATCCAAGCTTTATTCGGCAAAATACAAGCAGGGTTCACATCACCTGGTATTCTCAAATATGGCTGACTGTCGTAATCCAGAGAACAGGCCGTAAAAGAATATGGTGTCGTAAAGGAGTGTTGCAGTCCATCTCTTATTTATGACATCCCTCCCCACTGGAAGGGAGTACTTATTTTAGTCCCAGCCATACCTTTTTGGGGTCACCAACACCCGACCTGACCCCCGTAGTGCTTGCACGATCTCTTTGCATGATGAATCGTGGTCTTCTGTATCGGCGTCACTTCCTGGGCTCATTAAAGGCTCATTTTGTATGGTTGGCAGCTCAACACTTGCTGGTTTGGAAGGGATCTCCTCGGAGGACTGCTGAAACATCTACTGGGATGAAAATGTCTTGGAGCCAGCAGGATCTGGGGTCAAGTCTTGAACCGACACAGTTGATTCTCTCCCATCTAGATATCTGATGCATGCAAATGATTGATTACTATCAATCAGGTTAACCTGAGCCACTAAGGGGTCATTCTTGGTGGTACGAATGAATCGTTGCAACAACACCAGCCCCATCTTCATCAACCAAGATGGCAGAGAGTTTCCATGGGTTGTGCGTCTCCGAAATTAAAAAAAAACATTCATGTGGTGTACAATTTGTTGTAGTACCGCATAGAATGAAGAACTTGCAGTAGGACCTGCTCCCACTGTTTATCTGATAGCTTGAGTGACTTAAGTGCCAATTGGATTTTTTTTCAGACAACCCCTACATACTGTTCAGCTTGACCATTACCCTGTGGCTGATAGGGCGTCGAATTACTGGTAGCAACCCCTTTACCAAATAAATATTCCTTTAGCTCCTGGGATATAAAAGAACGGCCTCTATCTGAATGTATGTAGTCTGGCATTCCAGTTATACTAAAAAGGAGTTCTAGGCACTTTATGACTGTGGAAGTTTGCATGTCTGGACAGGAATATGAGAATGGAAATCGTAAATATTCATCAACGATGACTAACAAATATGGATCCATTGGGAGGGGCCCCTTAAAGTCAATACTGATCCTTTGTATTGGACCAGTGGCTTTTATCAGTGTACCTTCAGTTGGTTGATAGAACCAGGGTTTGAGTTCTGCACAAATCCTGCAGTATGTGCAGGTTTTCTTGACATCTTCAGTTGAAAAAGTCTTGAGACACCTGGATGGCATAGTTTTTCATGTAATTCCACCAGAACTGAGATTTGGCAACTTAATGATGCACAATAAGTGTGACTGAAAGTGTCCACAGCTACATTATTTCTTCCTGGTCGATATTCAATGTGAAAGGATAATTTGCCGAGTTCCACTTTTTTTCTTTTTTTTTTTTAAAAGCTTTTCACCCCAAGCAAGGCTGGAAGCCACTAGCATGCAAGGGGTTACAGAATATTTGGAGCGAGAGCAGATAGGAGTGTTAGAGGAAAGGATGTGGAGAAGGATAATGGATAGATCAAGGCAAGAGGTTACAGAAGATTTGGAGCAAGGGCAGATAGGAGTGAAAGAGGAAAGGATGTGGAGAAGGATAGTGGATAGATCAAGGCAACTGGAGATGTTGATTGACGTTACATTTGAATAGTTGGAGATTATAGTTGTCTGGGAAACAGGAATAAGGGAGTTCCACAGGCGAGAGGTGTGAGATATGAAGCTATTGGAGTAGAAGAGACATCTATATTTAACAGTTTCAACAGTGAAAGGGTGGAAGTGGGATGCCAGCCTCGTAGGATGATTGAATTCATGAAGCCTGGGAACCAGCAAAAGCAGCTCATTGGAGCGATTACAGTGAAAGTATTTGTGAAAAAAGACAGAGCGAGGCGACGGTGTGTCTGTGAGAGAGCAACTGCAGATGAGATGCCAGATCAGGGCCAATTATGTTGCATACCCATTTCTGGATCTTATCAGGAACCCGAGGCAAACAGAAGGGGCTCCAGACCATATATGGCAGCAATACTCCATGCAAGGGCGAATGGTTGATTTGTATATTTGAAGGATCGATGAGTGATTTTCACATTCTTTACTTTAGTGCGTTTCCTGTTATCATACATGAATGCCACAGACCTTGCATCTGTGTATAGTTTAAAGTGATGCAGGGACAGGAGATGCCTCTATTATGGCTACAGCTTCCTTCTCAATGATGCTATATCCCTTTTCACTTGCATGGAGTGATCTTGACATGAATGCTACGAGCCTTCCGTTTTGGCTAAGTAAGGCAGATACAGCATAGTCCAAGCATCACAATCTAACTGAAGAGGTAGGTTTTCGTCAATAGCCCATAAGTTTGCTCTACACAGTTCCGATTTCAATGTATTAAATGCCTTAAGTGCCTTCTCTTCCAATGGGAACAGATCCGCTTTCACTAAGGGTTGTATTTTTTCTGAGAATTCAGTGATCCACTTAGCATAGTAAGCAAACATTCCCCTGATTCTCTTCAGACTGTTCATGTTTTTAGGTGGTGGCAGTTCCTGCAATAGCTTCATTCGTTCAGGGTCAGGCTTAGATCGAAAGTTGAAAAGTATTTATACCTGGCAAGATTTGCAACCAGATTGGAAATTCTTGGTAATGGAAAAGCGTCCAGTTCTGTGTAGATATTTATGGTTTGAAAATAGTCCACATATAATTGTTTTTTGTGTATTCATCCTTAACAACTACTAATTGTGCATGCCATGGTGAAATATTGGGTTCAATAATCCCTTCTTCCAGAAGTTTGCTAATTTCCACAGCAATAAAATCAGAGTCCTCTTTACTAAAATGTCTTGATTTAGTAACAGTCGGTTTGCATTTAGCTGAAATCCCTGGGAACAAGGTTGGTTCAGCTATATCAGCAGCTTCCCGAGCAAGTGCCTTTCACAATGAGTTCCAGTAAATAACTGCTATATTCAAACATGACCTTAAGATGTTGGGATTGAAATTCCCATCCAAGAACAACATCACAACAGAGGTCCTTCATAATAGTCAAATGAACGGAAGTATATAATTTATCGTTAAGACCCAGTTTAAAATCGACTACTACAAATCCATTAGACCGACTATTAATACTTTTCTGGGCAATACTTACTTTTTTTGACAAGGGAAAAATCCTCAGAGACAATAAATCCACCACTTTTTTGCTGATAAAATTTTCAGCACAAGAATCTATCAGAGTATTGAAGGTTCTATTTTTAACCATGACGAAAGTAGCAGCATGGGAAAGTCCCACTGGTACATTAGTAGTGTTTACAGAAATACAAGAAGCTGAATGAATCGTAGCATTAGTTTTCACATTTGATCACCTACACATTTTTTGGTAATGTCCTTGCTTATCACAGCGATGGCAAATTATGTCACATGCCAGACAAATGGATTGTTTATGGTAAGGTATAATACCACAGAAAAAACAAGCTTTCTTACCGGTGTTATTATTTGATAGCTGTAGTGGAAGTCTTCTTAGAAGAATTGTTATATCTTTGGTTGAATGTGACAGTGATTTGATTATTTTTTCCTTCACTACTACTACTACTGCCTGTCGAGTCGCCACGTGGTCTCCTGTTGTTAATGACGGCAATGGCTGAATTGAAGGGAGAAACGCAAGCCGCATTATTTTTCTGGGCTAAATCCAGTGTTAGTGCTTGTTCGTGATCCAAGTTTTTATTTTCCAGTGATCTCTGTCGGATTGCTGGTGATGTTATCCCTCAAATGAAAGCATCTCTCACAGCTTCATCGCCGACTTGCTTAGCCGTTCTGTCCTTCAAGTTGCAGTCTCGCCTTAATTTTTCGAGACTTTGGAAAAAATCATCAATCGACTCATCTTTGCTTCTGTGTGGCCAGTAAATGGCGGGCAAAGACTTCATTCGTTTTTTTTTTAATGTATATTGAATCTAGACAATTTAGTGCCGATTTGATATCTTTGCAGGATTCAATGAATTTGAAAGCTGTAGGACTTATACAGCTTATCAATGCCCATAGTTTGTTGGGGATTCTGTCTTTGTAGTCATCTAAATAGTTGGTGAATATAGTACGCCAGTGCCACCATTCTCTGGCGGTGTGTGTTGAATTTGGGTTGATATCTAATACTCTTGGTAAGCCAAAACTTGATACAGACTCCGACATGGCGGTTATTAGATATTTTGCCGAATAAATTGTCAAGAATGAAGACGGAAACTCGGAAGATAAGTTCATCCAAGTTTTATTCTACAAAATACAAGCAGGGTTCACATCACACGTGCTCCTGGTATTCTTGAATATTGTTTACTGTCTTAATCTGGAGAACAGATGTAAACGAATATGGTGTCCTAAAGGAGTGTCGCAGTCCGTCTCTTATTTATGACAGTGCCAAAAAGGTTCATGTTAATCAATATAGGACACAGGACCATCAAATCCTACCAATATCAAACAGAAGCTTGTAGACATCACAAAGATATTATACAATATAAACTGTTGTAGTAGTAGGATTCGGTAATAGTAACACCATATAGAAATATACACTTTCCTTTTCACTAAGAGAGTGACAAAACTCTCTCTCTCTTCTCTATTACACATATTTTCTTTCCTTCCTTCTGTTGTTCCTATCCTCGGTAACTGACATAGCTTATGCGGGTCAGTGAACGTCATAAAAAAAATCAACCAATGACATGTCCCACCAAAAATCAAATGGAAAACACTGATGTGTCAGGCGCAATAAAAAGAAGAAAAGAAATCACGGGCACGGAAGAAGTGGTGGGAAATTGGTTCGATGTAGCAGTTTGAGATGCAAGGATTGGAGATTCATCGGATGTGAGTTTGACCGGACGTACAACTCCAGAAGAAAAAGAAGAGAGGATGAATTCAATAAATTAATTTCTGTCAGCCAAAGACACAAAAACCTGTATGAACTCTGAAATCATAAAAAGAACTAAGATGATAGTCACCCACTTTAACCACTGGAACCAAATGGAGTCAACAATAAAATGGTACTATAGACAGTAAATTTGTATTAGCCCAACTTTCATCTCTATATACCATACTGTAATGAAGAACTACAAAAATGCATTAAATAAAATATTTTTCAGCTTAAGAATTAAATATACCTAATAATTAGTAAACATGCAAGTCTAAAATACATCATATCATGAAAATCTTACATTTGTTCTAAGTGACCTCCAAATATCACCATATACATGATTTTAAAACTACAATGTTCTAAAAGCAAACTCAAATACATCAGAGTTCTCTTCAGATTCAAAACTATAATATATTCCATTCTTGAAAATGACCAACAATGATTGAAAAGGCTGGAAGATATATGTATCATTTTTCAAAATCAAATATATATTACCTTGTATGAAAACAAACTTCATTTGTAGACTTTAATAAAACTTAAATAAAATCCTGCTTCTTGAATAAGCATCATAGATTAACATGGAAATAAATTTATATACAGATTTATACACAAACAAGCGTAAACATTACATCTGCTTACATGTATTCATAAACTCGTATGCTACTTAATGCAAACCAGTCTGAAATTTTATTCAGAAAGTTAATCGATTTTGGGGAATAAATAAGATTTCATTATGTATATCTTCTTTTTTTTCCCTCCCAGGTATAAATTTTTAAATCACTATTATTGAAATGTTGAAATCTTTTAATTCCTCAGTCATTTTTTTTCTCTGGGATCATTTTCTAAATATGTAATATTTTGAAAGGAGATTTTAGGAACAATTATTTTGTAGAGAATGTAAACAAATCTTTTCTCTAAAAAAAAATAAATTCTTATAAAAAGTGAAAATTAATTGAAAATTAAAATGAAATCAATTTTCTCTGTTTTTTTTTCTCTCTAATAAATTGCAATTTGGCTAACACAAATCTTGCTTCCCTATTTTACGTGTAACTTCAAATTAAATTTTCTTTTTTCATATATGTAGTAAACTTATTGAAATTAAATTTTCTAAATTATTAATTTTATTATTTTTAATGAATACTTAAAAATATAAAAACAAGATTTTTTTTATTAGTATTAAATTGTGACCTATTTCTTTCAACTTATTTCAGTTACTAATAATATGGGAAAGATACTAGTAAAATATGAATAATAACCTATATGTATTTCTTAAACAAAAAAAGAATTGTGTAGTTAAGAGAATGTAATTTATAAAGTATATTTTTCTTAGACAGTTTCATACATTTTGGATTTAAATTTAATTTCTTTAAATGAACCAATTTTGCTTTGGTGAAGATGACAAAGAAATACCTTATTCTATATGATGCGCAGTTTGAGACATTTCTGTTTCTGCATTTGTAATAGTAAACGTGTCCATTGGGTAATAATTTTTAGTAATCTGCTTTCATTTCTGAGTAATAAGAAAACCTGTTGCTATGGTAACAGGTGACATGCATGGTGGCATTCATAGAGAGAAAACAACAGAATTTAAAATAATTTTATAATAAAATTAAGAAATTCCATTGTTATACTAACACAGGGTATGTCACCATCCACTTCAATGAAACCAAATATTGTTACCATGACAACATGTAAATCTTATTTAGTTTCTTTCTGAACAAAACCTCATCTGATAGAAATTTCAATCTACTTTAATTTTTTCATGGGTAATGTGTGAATAGGTAATAGGGCATAATGATTATCAGTATAGAAAATGGAATCTCTAAATGGAGGTCAGATTCTGGATAAGGCTGTTCATGTTCACTTCACACTAATGCCTTTGGGAAAGGCATGAACTCTACTCTCTGTGCTTTGTTCCATTGTCAGGTATATTGACAAAATGTTTTTAACTGGCATTCCCCAGTGATTAAAAGAGAAGAGTATGGGTAAGTGAGCGCGCTCTCAAAACTATCTTACTTGCCCAGGCAGTAGGAAGAGTAAAAGCTGTTATACCTATAGTCAACTTGGGCAGGAGTAATGGCATATATAATTGGTAAACAAAACAAAATAATAAAGAAGGGAGTGGTTTGGCTGGAAATTCCTGTAAATATTAAATATTCTAAAAATAATCTGATTGAAAGATACTAATGGGTACAGTAACCTTTGGCTATTGTACCTTATTTTGTATAATAGATGGAGGTTAATATTGATAAGAGGTTTTGAAAAAAAAAAATCACTATTTGGAATATGAAACCAGATAAAAATAATTTTCCAGCTATTTATATATTAACTCCTTTGTATTAAATGTCTAAACTGATTCTTTCTCTCCTACTCTCTTCGGTTTTCTTTTGCTTCTTCAGTGAATATGGGTGAGTATACGGATGGTTGGCTTAGTGGTCTGCTATTTAATGTTTGGTTTCTGATGATATTTCAGATTCCGTTCCTTTTACTAATATTGTTATGATTTATTTCCTTTGTTATTTCAAACATATCCACAATATTATTGATCTATGCGTCTATGTATGTGTGCACATGTCTATATATATATATATATATATATATATTTATATATATATATATATATATATATATATATATAGACATCATTCTATTTTTGTAATCTTGTTATTTTTTGTTACATATTTATGTTGCTTTTACTTTTTTACAAATTTTCCACTTTCCTAATTCATTCAAATTAAACATTTTCTTCTTCTATTTCATCTTAATCTGTTAGCTTGAGTTCATAATTGATTTCTCTTATTTTTTTAAAATTATTTTTATCACTGTTTTAATCTCATCAGTCATATGTATGCTTATGTATAAATAAAGTATCTTAAGTTCTAGCCAAAGGTTCATATATATATATGTGTGTGTATGCGTGTAAATTGGGATCAAATATAGATCACAATTCAACACAATGATATGATAGGGAACAAACAGGAAACATTTATAAATTTAATATGTTTGCTTTTATTAAAGCCTCATCAGAAAATTAAATATAGAGGAGAAAGAAAATTCTGGTATTTTTTTTTGTGAGTTTGTTTTTCATTAGTTAATCAAACCTCATCTGCATCTGTCTCATCAAGTAGTGTTCATGTGTGTATATGTATCATAAGTCTAGTTTGTCCATGCGAGATTCAGATGATAATATATATTTGTTTGCACACATGTAACAGGCATTTTTATTCGGGTTTGATTGTCCATATATTGATTTGGGGATGTTTTGTGTGAGAGTGAAAGAATTTAAGTTACACTGGTTGTGGTTGTAGGTAGACATATTTTAAATTCTTTAGGTATGGATTCTAAGTTTTGTGATATAGTGTGCTTGACATGTGTTTATAGATGGCAAAATATTTATTGGGACTCCCTTTAAGTATTTTCTGTATAATGAAATTATGTTCTTTTCTAATTAGGGTGGGATGAATGAATCCTTATCATCTGAATCCTACATAGATAAACTAGAATTATGATACATATATACACATGAACACTGCTTGACTGGACTGATACACTTGATCTGCTTAGACGATATATATATATATATATATATATATATATATATATATATAAATATAAAGAAATATAGTTTAAAGGTGTGCTATATTTATGGGATAAAGTGCTCAATATCAGAGATAGTGTATGTAAATATAAAAGGGAACATTGAAGTCAACACTCAGAGGCGACAGGCTGTTTCATGCTAGACGTGATCGACAGGCCTGTTACCTCTGAGTGTTGACTTCAATGTTCATTTATATATATATATATATATATATATATAATATTGAATGCACAAGCCACAGGCTAATAGATCAATACACTGTTTAAAATGAAAATAAAAACGGGGCATCTATTTCAATTACGAGTATCCACTATAATAACATTTGATGGTATTAAAAATGAATACATTATTCTGTTTGTATGTATATATATATATATATATATATATATATATATATATATACATGTGTGTGTGTGTGTATTACACCAAGCACTGTTTTATTAACACCAGAACTATATGTGCAATATATTATAATTTACATACATACATATATATATATACACACACACACACACACTCATACACTAACTAGGACAGTTCTTCATATTTATAACTCAAATTATATATTTATTTGGATTATAATTTCATTTGTCTAAAAGATAATTTCTCTTGATTTATTCTTTTGAGAATAATTTAAATGATTGTATTTCCAAATTTTTAGGGTGTATCTCCCAATTTTTGTTAAAAAAAGCAAATAAGCATAAAATGAAAGTATCCTTTTGCATGTAGGATGCAGGGTAAATTTCCAATATTTATTTCTGTGGTAGGGTGAGAAGGCATCTTCAATACTAGCAAATACAGTATTTCTAATTTGGTCAATGTTTTATTATCGTATTGCAAATAGATAGTTTTAGTTATATTTTTTTCAACACTAGAAAACGCATCAGCCAAAATCAGTTGGAGAAAGGTAAAACCTGTAATTATGGACTTTTGATTTTGATCTGTAAAAGAATGTTTCACATCATCACATTTTATTTTTTAATTTATACTGCAATTTTTATCTATTTACTTAAATTAATCTAATATCAATTGTACACATGTCCCAGATAGGAAGAATTCTGGTCCCAATAATCTTACCATTTCAGTCCTAAAAATAATTAACCTTCAAAAAGAAAACTGAAAAATATTTGTCTATTAAATAATAATAAAAAGCAAAATCTGTGTAAATATATATTCACATATCTAAAATAAAAAAGAAAAGAAGTATTTATATAAATGTTATGGAAAAATGCTTCTAAATTGATAAGTGAGACATTGAAAAAATATCTGTAAAATGTTTATTCTTTAAAAAAAAGTAAGAAAAAATAACTAGCGTTTGGCATTAAATGTGATGTTCACTTTTTCAGATGTATTTTTATGGAAATGTAGTAATTAAAATGTCTTTTTGCAATAAGTTAATATTTGGACATTGACCAAAATTTTGGCTCCTATTTTTACAAATTTTTTTCCTTCTCTATTTTGAAAAATTTCTTTGTTTCTTTATCTCTCTCGCTTATATATATATATATATATATATATATATATATATATATATATATATATATATATAATGTGTGTGTGTGTGTGTATGTATATATAATATATATATATATATATATGACACATTTTGTTCAGTTGCTTTATTTGTTATTTACTTGTGATCAAGTTTTTGTTTGTGAGGCAAACTTTTCTTCTGAAAATAAACTCTGCTTTTCCTTGATTCCATCAATAAGGAAATATTTTTGATGACCATTTTTGTGACTCCTTTTATATTGAATTGACCTTCTTGCTTTTTTTTACCTTTCTCTGTTCAACCAAATTGTCACCATGTTTTGTTTAGTTGTCTGTCATTTTGGCTTTTTGTTTTTCAATGTTTTGTTGTTATTGTTGTTTCTGTCATATTGTTTGTTTGTTTTCAAATTATTTAATTCAATTATTCCTTAAATCTTTTTCTTTTATATATATATATATTTTGTATTATCATGATTTTTACAACCACATTCGAATCATAAAATAAGTGACCCACACATTTAATTTACTGCAAAAATGTAAGCATTTTTTACAATGTTGTGCAATACAGTATAATCAATAGATTGATCAGTTTTTCTTTTGTAACAGTCTTAAGAAAGCCGTCTGTAATGCCTTTGAAAGATTTAACGTTATCTTTTGCATTAAATATGTATACCTTTAAATTTTATGATGAAATTAATAATTTCATATCTGGCTTTGTTATTTTAATTTTTTTATGCTATTGGAATGCATCACAATTTTAGTTTCAGATCAGGTCATTCTGGTCAAAGTTGTTGCAATTTTCCTTAATGCCCTCAGAAAAAGTATAAAACCATTTTTTCCCTTCTGAGTTATGGTTAAATAGTAGGGCAGACTACACTCTGTCGTCTTGGTAGCACAACCAGTCCAGAAGAATGAGTTCTCTGAAGTTGAAACTGTAGAGAAGACAATACTAATTTAACATACTACTACCTTTGTCAAAAATATTCGTGGCAATCCATAATTTACAGATATAAAAAGAAAAGAACAGAAGTTGTGGAGAGACATAACTATCTACATGCTAAAAAGGCATGGTTTAAAAAAACAAACAAAAAACACTTGGGATGTAGCATGCATATATAATAGATATCAATATAATACTACTGCAATTAGTCAAATTAGTATTATACTATTTTTATTTTGTAATAAAGGTGAACTGGTATAATAATAATAAATATTACAGCTGTTGATACAAAATGTATTATTATTGTAAAGATTTCTTCTATTTCTCTTTACAAGTGTTGCTTGGATGACTAAATTTGTTCTTCGTTGTTACTCCATTATTTTGGCTTAGACATTATATAACCTTCTTTAGGTGAAAGGAATCTCCATTTCTTATTCCAAAAATGGTTATAAACAGAAATGCTTGCAAATCTTTTCAGTATGAAATCAGAATAACAGCCCTAAAAGAATGGTATGAAATGATGCATTAATAATAACTTTGCTTAATTTAAAACAAATTCATATATTAATATATATCACGTGTTGTTTGTAGTTTTCTTGGAAATTCGAAATTTTAATGGCGGGTTTTGTTCTTTATATCACTAATATTGTTTTTTGTTATCTATCACACTTCTGACTTCTTTTTGTGTGTATATATATATATATATATATATATATATATATATATATGAGTAGACAAAACAGATAGATTTGACAAGACATAGGTAGATATGAACTGATATATATATATATATATATTCATACATGTTTCATTAAATAATATAGATAAGTGTTGTCTATATATTTTATGTAAGTTCTTTTCATATCGTCTGACAAGCTTAATAACATTATCATTAAACAATGAAAGAAAATCACAATATTGATACATATTTTTTAATCCAATCCAATCTAAGCTTTCGGCTTACATAAGCCATTATCAGAGATGACAATTACACAATATATTAAGCAATGCACGAACAAGAAATTGATGATAGTCTTTTTTTGTTTACATGGATGATTTTCAAGCAACGATAAACATGTGCATATAAGACGCTGAAATATATATATATATATATAGATTATGAAAAACTAGGTAATCCTTATGGGTAGACCCAAGAAGGATAAAATTCAGAGAGCTCAGTGTAAATCAGAGCTAATAATTTAAATTAAAACAGACCACTTTAAGATTACATGTAATAAATTATTTCACCAAAGCCCTTATAAAAGACTGCGGATCATCAAACTTTACTTCCAAAGGTTGGATGTAAAGTCTGATGATCCGCAGTCTTTTAAAAGGGCTGAGGTGAAATAATTTTACCTTTCTAATGATCATTATTCCTTTGTTATTCTTTGCTTCAAAATGACTTATAACTGTACAAATCAGAAGCATTATACAAACTGATATATTTCTTTTGCCTCTATACCTTGCTGGTTGATACTGCTTGTATTTATTTCTCTGTTGCACTTTATAACATAAGTCATCCTCAGTATGTTTCTCATGCAGTCAAATACCAGGCTAATCATTTTCTATTACAATTTTACACAAGCCCCATTTTGTGTTTTTCATTTCTTTCTTAAAAACTTGATGAAATTATAATTGTAATATCAATGGGAATTTAAATTCTCTATTAATCCTTATACTTCTCAACTATGCCACACCATAATTTACTTTTAGTATGTTTATCAAATAAACAAATCCTAGAATGAAGTTAGTTCTAGTTACCTCACTTTTTATTTAAGAATATGGTTAACAAGCAATTTTTACGTAAGTCGACTTCCTTTCTTTCTTTCATAAAATCTTTATAGAATTGGAGTAACAGGGTAAAAGATTCTTTATAGACTGTTAATAGAATCTATAACCTTTTAGATACACAGGTAAGAAACCTGTGTATATCTTGCAGCCTAATATTGCTTTTGGAGAGAATCCAGCAGAGATTTCTGTCTAATGTGGTTTCAGGGTTTGATTTTTCATTCCATCATGAAATTTACTCAGTATGATTTTCTGCATGAATTCTTCCTGGCATATGAAATATCTTGTGTACTTTGTAGCCACCCAGCTTGTGGGAAGGGCAGATGCAGAGGGGTGCAAGGCATCCAGTTGGGTTGCATGCACATAGGTTGGTAATATTGAGAAAAGACCAGTCCTGACATCTATATATACACACACTTACACATATGTATGTCTGTGATAAAGTTGAAAAGCTTATAAATGACATTTCTTACTGATGTCTGTTAGTCTCGTTTTCTCCAGGTCAGAATGAAAGACAAAACTGTGCGTAAGGAAAATGTATTGGGATTTTTAAGGGTAAGAGGGGCAAACAAATTACCTTACATTGTCAGACCTGATGATCGGATACTAGAATTATTACCCCTCTTATCCTCAAAATTCCCACTGGTTTTGATTAATTCAAGAAATTGATACTGTTTCATTAAGTCCTGTTAGTGATTTTGCCATTAATCACATTAACATTTCTATTTAATTCTTTGTATAAATTGTTTCTTTATGATATAAAATATTGCTATTACTTCGGATAGTATTGATGTGCCAAAAATGACTATTAATAAGTATGGTTTTTTATTAGATTACTATATTTGATAGTATATTAGACTCATCCTCATTTATATTTTGTATTACATTACTATGGAGTTAGGCTTTGTGCACTTATTGGTAGATTACAGCAACTGTGTAACTCAACAAGATATTTTTTTCAGTGGTGGTGGTGGTGGGGGGTCTAAGGAAAAATAAGTTTTGTATGCCATCAAATATGTTATCATTCAGAAATGGAAATGGCTTATGTCTTGTCAATAATGATCTCCTCTTTAGATTATCTCATTTCTTTTGTTCAGTAACTAAAATTAATTAGTGATATCTCTTTATGACCAGTTATCTTTTAGTTCTGCTTTGTTAACTTCGACAAATTTTCTTACCTTCGTGTCTCTCTCTAAAACACATGAACCGACCAGCTCAGTGCACAATTCTTATATAAAAAAATAATAATTATTATTATTAGTATGCTTTTTATTGTTATCATTGTTTTTGTAATTTTGTTATTTAAGTGAAGCTTAAATAACCAAATGAATTCTCTCCAGTTAATGTTTGGTTTTCATTTTTTTTTTTTTTTTTTTTTCTAGCCATTTTTGTATGCTTGTCTCTTGGTGATGTTTAACTGCTGACTATTTATTGATATTTATATGAAGTTTTGTTTTTAAGCCACAAAACAAATGAGTTTCCTCTATTAGGAATCTGTTTGGATATTCTATGTTCAGACTCATTATTCATAGGAACGGCTTTATTATTGTAAGAGATCAGTTCTTTATAAACATATTGTCCCTTTTGCTTTTTTTCATTTTTGTGATGTGTATATATGCACACAAAAATTCAAAATGTTGGTTCAACAAATAGAAATCCTGTTGGCTGATCAATAGAAAACAAAGAAAATCTGTACAAGAACAGAAAAATAAAGAAACTAAGAAAAAAAAACAAAAGGTGTGTGTGTGCGCGCACGCACACACGCATGCACATTTATGGGGTGGGGGTAATATATAAATATTTATATATCGAGAACAATTTTAGAGGAAAACAATGACCAAGTGGAAAACGTTTTCATTTGATACATTTCACTCTTTAGGACTCCATTGAACTAAAATGATGTTTACATTGATGTGATTACACATGCACACGAAGGAAAGGGGGATGCTGAGAAATTAATTTTTTTTTTTTCAAATATATATTTAAGGTATATAATCCAGCCGATTTTCATTTGTTTTTTGTTTTATATGTATTTTTTGTTTTTATATCCCATTGACATTTCTTAAAAAAACAAAACAACAAAAACCTTTCTGCTAGCAGGGTATGAAGTTTGATAAGGGATAGAGTGTCTTCTACACTGGCAGTAGTAACAATAAATAAAAACTGTTACAGGCATTGTCATTTTTAATGTGCTTGATCACCTGTCTGCTTTATCAGCTGGTCTTACAATATGCCAATGCATTCCCTACAGAGAGGTAAGACCCTTCTCCCAAAAGGCGGTTACCTTCCATACTTGCAGACTCTGTTTTTTTTTTTTTACTCTTCTTTAAAGTGGACATATGTATAGCTTTCTCTTAATTTTTTGATATTTTTATCTTCTATCATTAACTCAAAGTTTTGTGTCATTAAATTAAAAAATTAATTTTAATTGTTAAAAGTTGTTAAATTGTTAACCTGAATGTCCTTGGGTGTAACTGTACACCAAATTAAAAACCAACTTTTCCAAATAAGAAAAACTTAAATCAATATATAATGATATTATTAAAATCCTAACAGTGAATATATAAACCATAGTTGGGATGAAAGAGTCATTGTAAACTCCATGATCCTTTCATTAGGTGCATAATAGTAATGTTCTTTGCCAGGGTTGCATGTGGTTTTGAATTCAGAGTTTTTCTTCTACTAGACTGATTGACACCCAGTGCTGAAAACCTAGTTTGCCTTACTATTTAACCAATACCTGGGTGCATTTGTGGATTCATACCCTTTTCCAAGGGTATTTGTGTGAAAGTGAATGTAACAAAACTTGACTGGAACATGAACTTGGCTCTCATATTTCTTGTTCCAAGCTTATATCCATTGCAGCAGCCACTCACATTCTGCAGATGCGAATATACAAAATATGAAATCATTGTTAAAACTTTAAACAAACCTAATATAAGTTCTGCATATGCAGCTATGTATATTATAAAATTAATCATAATAAGAAATTCCTTGCTTTTTCTTCTAGCAATCGGTTAGCCAACAAGAGATGAATGAGATGTGCCAGAAATATGATCTTGTGGTGGACAAGAAAATTGTCATCTATTCAGTACATAGTTGAAAAAGAACAGTGTTTCTGCAACAGTAAATGATATGGAAATCATTAGAATGGAAATCATTAGAATGGAAATCATTAGAATGGAAAGCCAGTTCAAAGTTGTTGTTGTTGAATGATGCAAATTTAATCAGATTATGTGGTTTTATTCTTGTAAAGAGCAGACAGCAGTGTATCTGAGTTTTGGATTGGAAAATTGGTAGCCAATAAAAGCTTTATATATAAATATATCTTGTGATATCATGATTTAACTCTTTAAACTTTGACTTTGTTTAAACAGTATTCTTGAGTACCTGAAATAATACTAATACAAAAAAAAAACATATATATTGTCACGACCCTCCTGCTTCCTCTAACCAGATCGATTGCAGAGGTAGAGGAAGGATCGTAATAAATATAATTAATTCAACTTGTATACAATTATTACAACAAATTTCTTTCCCCAAGGGTCTCTTTCCGATTGATCAGATCAGGCTGGTTGGAATTGCTTAAAGAACACACACAGCCGGTCACAAACACAGATGCAGAGTTAACAACTAAATAAATTCATTACTGTAATATGTTACAGAAATAAATTATTTAATTGTTAACTCTGCATATGTGTTTTAATGGGAAATCAATATGAAAACAATAAGTCAAAAAGAAATATTGTGGGGTGTAATTAAATTTAGATTTTGTTGACTATACAGTATAGTGGGCTCAGTTGGGCACCCACCATCTGCAACCTCCTTGATTATTATGTGTGGGGGCTCAGTTGAGTGAGAGACCCAAAAAATAAATCTCCTTTTAACACCAAAGATGAACTGAAAGCAAGGATTATAGGAGCCCTCACTAATTTAAACAAGGAGAAGAGATGCAGGAGATTTCAAAGAGCACCATGATGCAATTCACTCCACCAGAAATTTGGAAACAGCATGCTGTATTGTTTGGCATTTGTGGCAGAATCGCCAATATAAAATATTTCGGATTGTTTGGGTGTCAATCTGAGGACAATACAGAGGATTCAAAAAGAGTTGGAGGAGTCTAATGGTGATTACGAAGGCACGACAGCTCGGAAAACTCACACTGATAAGATAAGAACTGAATTTGTTGGTGAGTGCTTCAGGCTCAACATGGATGTCTACATAAAATGCCTTGAGGCGGTAGTGCTGTCCCTGAGTCAAGAGGGTGGCTGCTGAAAGAACCTATGTCTGGCAGCAGGACTCTGCACCATACCACACAAGCAGGAGAACCCAGTCATGGCTGTCAGACAATTTCTGCAACCAATCACCCCTTACATCTGGCTATCTCACTCCCCAGACTGCAACCTCCTTGATTATTATGTGTGGGGGCTCAGTTGAGTGAGAGACCAAAAAATAAATCTCCTTTTAACACGAAAGATGAACTGAAAGCAAAGATTATAGGAGCCTTCACCAACTTAAACCAGGAGAAGAGATGTAGGAGATTTCAAAGTCGTCTGGAGGCTGTAGTTGAAGCCAATGGAAATTTTATTGAATAAATTTACTCTTTAGTATTTCAAGATATTTTTGTGTAATTTTGGTAAATATATCTGTTAAAATGATATGTCAATGCTATTTTCATTTTTGTGTAATTTATACAACACTTTATCCATTGCACCCTATATATATATATATATATATATATATATATAAACTGGCTTCTAATACAATGGATGGAGTGCCTTGGGATTAGAAGACGTGATTCATGGGGGGCACAGTCCGTTGGTATAAGTAGACTTGGATGAGTCACACAACAAAATTTGTGAAGAGTTTGCGCTATATCAAGTCTGGTTTGTTACCTCTCTGTCACTGAGACATGTTGGTCCAGTGGGTATGATGCTTGCGTCATATCGTAACGGGCCAGGTTTAATTCTCGGTAGTGGATGCGCACTGCTGATGAGTCACAAATATAGAACAAAATGTCTGTCAGTGCTTTCTGCATTCTGTTGAGGATTTTTCTTTACTCGATGAATTAATTATGACACACACACACAGCCATGTTCCTACAGGATATAGACAAACATGGCTCCCCAAAACTGTTATGAAGGCAAATGGAAATAACTCTACAAGAAGTCATGGCTATTTGCAGATAAGAAAATGACTGAATCTTGGTTGGTTGGTTATTTCTTTTTTTAAGCCCTAAAACAAAACAAACAACCACAACAGTTTTAAATTCAGAGTTGTTGTCTTCCTAGATAAGCAGTCATTCAAGGCTAGAGAATCCAGTCTACCCTGCTATTTTACCTATAATTGGGAGTAGGGCAGAGAAAATGCCCACTAAATGTATATATGCAATAGCACACACAAATTATACACCTGAACACTACTTTACAAGCCAAGTACATGTTAGGTATACTTAACCAATGAAAAGAAAATAGACAAAGAAAAATTTTTAAAATACCAGAATTTTCTTTTCTCCTCTATATTTCATTTTCTGATGAAGCTTAAAAGGGAAACATGTTAAATTTCTAAGCATTTTCTATTTGTTATATAATTACGCGTTATCTTTTTTTACAGACATAAATGCTTGGCATATGTGTGTGTGTGTGTGTGTAGAGGCACAGTGGAGTAAGAGATAACAGCTTGGATTGAGAAATCCAAGAGCTAAGTTTGAATTCCAGTCAAATTCTTTACTTTGACTTAAGTGCTAATACCTTTGGAAAAGCTACAAATCCATCTCTTCTGTGGATAAATAGGACACTCTGGGTTCTATAGTCTTGGGTGGTGAACTCTTTAGGAGAAGGACAACTCTCTCTAAATTCAAAAACCTGCAGAGAGTCATTTGGAGACCTTGTGGCATACTGTGCACCAGTTCTCTGTATTTGGCTCTGCCTAAAAGTGTCGTTGGTTCTGCACAAGCTTTCACCACTCTAATCAAATGATATGTGTGGGTAGTCTGGCTGTTGGTTCAAAGAACTGAGCTACTTGACCCTCATATGGCAAAATTGACAGCAGAATCCAGTATATATATATATATATATATATATATATATATATATATATATATATATACATAAAACTAAATTCCAGTAAAGCAGTATCTAACCACAACTCTCAGTTTCTTGCACAGCGCGCAATCTTCAGGCAGTCGATGTCTGTGATCAGAAATAGGCACCTTTATCCACCCGGGCAAGTTCACGATGGCAAGATTTATAGTTGGTGATAAGACCGACCAAACTCACCCAGTATTGCCTAGTATCTCAAAAGCCACAAAGCCATGATTTTGAAAACTAATTTTTAAAGCAGTCCACCAGTCTCTTAGCATTTTGAATATTGATGGAACATACTCTTCTTGTTCATTCCTCTGAATTTTTTAATATGTATGAGGTTGATATATGGACACACATGCACACACGTTATATATATATATATATATATATATATATATATATATATATATTGCATCATTAGTCAGTCACCAAAGTATTTTGGGAGTCTTGTTTAACTTTGATTCCTTTCAACTAAATTCTCTCATAGATGAATGATTCTGCTTCTAGTTTAATGAATTCTTTGAGGAGGTTTTTGAATTTGCTGAAACTTATTTCTTATTTCTCATCATCTCTAAAAGTCTCATCCAAAAGTTGACTTTTTTTAATGTCCAGAAAGTAATCAATGATATTTATATGGTTATATGGAACACATTGTTTGGGCTGCTGAATTTGTTCTCCATCTTTTAAATGATGGATTGATTGTACAAGCAATAAATAACTTAGTAAACTTTAAAGACACTTCTCAGATTTCCTTAATACTGTGCAAACGATGGTACTGGGAACTTTTGCACCAGCTAACGTGTGTGTGTGTGTGTGTATTCCTTTTATATATGTTCATATCTGTGTATGTATATCTGCTTCTATTTATCAAGATTGATATTGTATGTGTTTCTGTGTATGTATATATATATATATCTATAAAATCTGTGTATTTATATGAATTCATATATATATATATATATATATATATATATATATATATATATATATATATATATATATATATAGTTATGTTATGGTTGCTTTTAAAGTAATGCTTCCTATTTTATTATGTTGACCCTCCCCACCAAAAAATCAGAGGCAAATGTTGGTGGTATGGTAATAGGCGTTGTTACAGAGAGCAATTTGGCAAAATATTTTATGACATTGCATTTGAAGCAGAGGTGTACCAGTGAATTCTTCCATGTGGAAAAAAAAGTGCACCCATTGATATTCATTAGCACTTACTGAATGTTTATGGAGACCAAACAGTAGATACAAGCACAGTTAGGCTGTGGCATTGCATTTTGGAATATGCTCCTCACTGGCAGAAATGCATAGTCAGTGATGGTGGGTATGTGAAAAATTGTGTTCTATGCAGCAGTATTATTATACTGTCTGTATCTGTTGGAATTTGTGTGAAAATAAATATGGAGCTTTCTTTGTACTGCTTAATTTAGGTATATTTGTGTGTACATGTGTTATGACAAAAGTAAACCAACATTTAAAAATGTAAACAATTCAAATATATGTAATTTGCAGAAATTGTGTGTGTGTATGTATATATATATATAATATATATATATGTATATATATATATGTATATATATATATATATATATATATATATATATATATATTTTACAAGGGGACACTAATTCTGTATGCCTCTTAGAAGACAAAATGTTGCACATTGTACTCAGTTATTGAATTAAGATACCCTTAAAATGGATGCAAAAAATACATCTCGATGATGTGCATAGAATAATATTGTTGAGGTTTGTATTTACATTCAGCTGAAAAAATCGTTTTTTCAAGGAAACCAAACAGTGCATTGTAAGTAGTAGTATTAAATTAAGGTACCCCTAAAATAGGTTCACTTAAAGAATGCAGAAACAACCAAAAAAATCTTGTTGATTTACAACTGAATGGTAATATTGTAGGATCTTCGTGCTCAACTGGATAAAACCGATTTTTCAAGGGAGATAAGTATGAAATGTTAATTATAGAATACTAAACTCAGTACCTCCAAAAATTTGCAAGAAAAGAGCATGCCATGATGAAAAATGGCTTGATAAAAACAGAAGTGACTAACTTGTACTCCGACTCTTGTTATTTAATGTTGTTTCTATCTTAATTCTTCTGGTTGTTCATTGTTATAGAAAAATAAAAGTGGAATTAGTACTAACTCTACTCTGACTTAGTCACACTTCTATTAGCCACAGCTACAAACTAAAAAAGGAAAATCCAATTATGTGCTAGACATGTAATGAACGATATACAATGGAACACATACTTATAAAATGTATAGATTTAAGTCTGGGATGTGAAAATATTATCAGGCAAACAATATGAATAAGCTCTTCAACAGGATTGTCCCAAATAATATAATTAAATTTCTTAAGGAAACCATGATGTATTCATAAATTTGAGCAATAACTAATATTGACAAATAAGTAAATGAAGAAAATAAAATTTCCAACTGAACTTCATACCAAAATCATTAACTTTAAATGAATTCTTTTACAAAGGCTATCAGGGCTTTCAACTAAATGATACTAAAATATTATTCACAAATTAAATTTGATACAGAAACCATGATACTCAATCAAATTAGGCATGAAATGACTGAACAAAGGTTGATATGCCTTTAAACCCAACAATTAAATCAAGTCTCATTTGCTGCATAGCATGCAATTTGATTCTATATGTAAAAGAGATGTGCTTTTCTTTTTCTGTTGAAATAATTGATTTTTTTTTGTAAAAGTCCATCCTAAAAAAATGGATGTCTTCTTCTTGTGAATAAACATTTCCTCCACATGCCACAAATTTTGAATAGCCAAATGCTCCAAATTGCTATAATTGAATATCCACCATGTTTGATAGTTTCAGAAGGTTTAAACAAAAATCTTGACTAGAGAAATTTCTCCTACTCCATATTTAACCAGATGTCAAGAATTGAGCAACTGAAGAGTCAAAGATCTTTCCAACATTTCAACTGCCTACTTCTTTGTAGAATGTTGACTAGTTTTTAAGAAGTGGCTTTCTTCTGGCATATTGGTTCTAAAAATCATTGTGATTAAGATAGTCTATTTCTATTTTGGTAGAAGGAAGTGGTCTTTTTTTCTTTTCTTTTTTTCTTTTCTTTTTCTTTTCTTTTCTTTTTTTTTTTTCATTTTTATCCCCAGTTTCAAAATTGCCTGTTCATTCTATTTTAGACTGATAACTTAGCTTATTATCAATAAGTATCTCTTTTTTATAGATTCTATGTGAGTAAATAAAATCTATTGTCTTATGTCAAGCCTCTGGGCACTATACACACACAAATTCATGTGCATCTATGTCCAATGCTTATGTTGCAATTACACTTGTCCATGTGTGTGTTTATGTGTATAATAAGTTTATAATGTTTTTATTTGTGTGTCGTTATATACATGTTTATGTATTGTGTACATTTTAATGGCAATTTTTATATAAAAGATGTTTAAGTCTATCTTATTTTTACTTTTGCTTGGTGGCTGAAATGGTAATTAGTTTGCCTTTAATGCCAGTTCCATTTGAATGTATATTTGAAATATTTATATTAAACAGTCTGTTACTTGTTAATGTTAATGGAATAAAATTTGAGATTACATTATTATTTGCATAAGCATATATTATTTACCTAACTACATATATGTATTATTAAATTTTATTACATGCATAAGTACATATTACATTCTCATATTTGCATTGTGTATCTACATTATACATTATTTTATGCCTAAGTATACATGTCAATAGGATAGAAAATCTGAACAATGAGACAGTGGAAAAGCTTTTTGTTGACGGGTTTCACCCTCGTTAGGTAGGCATCTTCAGGTCAGAATGAAAGACAAGTGTGTGATTTTTTTTTTATTATAATGTCTGTTTGCTAGGTGGGTATCACCTGGTTGGAATGAAGGAATTATAAAGAAATAGTGACACATTGCAGTGAAAAGAATAACTGTGATCTGCTCAGAGTGGGGTTGTTTCAATACAGCAGAGTTTGGTGGCATTAATACAAAACAAAAATAAATAAATAAATAAAAATAATTGGAGTTTTATTCTTTCATTCTGACTGGAAGATGCCAACCCAGCAAATAGACATTAACAATTTTAATATAAAAAAATTACACAGATTGTCTTTCATTCTGACCTGAAGATACCTATCAATCTTTTTCATGTTATCTCATACATAAGTATATATAACATTATTTTATACATAGATAATGTTTTTACTTACACCTGTAGGATGAATTTGCACACATGTACAAATTTAAACTCTTTACAATTTGAGCTATACTAAGAGTGAAATGGTGGTGTTTAAGCATCTGCCGGATAGGAAATGCTGATTTTCAAGGTAGTCAATCTCTGGGAGAGGAATCTCATACTATTTTCCTATGTTGGAACAATTGGGGCATTTATAAAATCTGTATTTAAAATACTCTTTTTCTAAATACTTATTTATTCATCTATTTTTGGTATTTTTATTTTGACTGTATATTTGAAAAGGCATTTTCTAGCAATTGGCCAAAAGAGATTCAATTAAAATTTTCTTTAAATCACATAGCCAGAAAGACAACATTCTCTTGTTTCATGCCTTCTCACTTATTTTGGGACAAAACAAAATTTTCAGTGTGCTATGTTGTAACAGGAGTTGCCTTATCTGAAAAACCATTTAAAGTAAATTACTGTATTTTCTGCAATTTATTTATTTATTTTTAATCATTTTACCCCAAGCAAGGCAATAAAGCCACTAAGTTGCAAGGGGTTACTGTGTGCAAAAGAATTTGAGAAAAAAAAACGTTATTAAAGAAGGAGAAAAATAAAAAAACACGAATTAAGAAGACAGAAAATAACAATTGATATTGCATTTAAATTTTTGAAGATCAAAGTTGACTAGAAAACAAGAAACTAGGAGAGATTACCACAAATGATAAGTGTGTGAGAGGAGACTGTCATTAGCATAGAACTTACGGTTATATTTAGCCATTTCAACGGTAAACTAATGAGACCTTGCTACCAATCTAGTACGGCACTTAATAAAGTTTAGGTACAAAAGAGGAAACCTTAGAACAATTACTATGAAAATATTTATTAAAAAAAATGCACAGAGAAGCTATGTTATGGTGGTGAGAAAGTGACTGAAGCCAAGATGCCAGATCAGGACCAGTATCTTTGCAGATTCTTCTTTGGATTTTATTTAGAATACAGGGTTTGTACAGGTCATGGAAACCTTGAAAAGTCCTGGAATAACAGCAATAGCCAAAAAGCTCCTTGAAAAGTTCTGGAATTTTCTAAATTGGGCTGCTTACATATCCCTTCTTTTCAATTCATGAAAATTAAAATGCCAAATCCCAGAAATCTGGCTTTTTTACAAGCTAAAATTGTCCTTTAAGAAAATTTCGTTTTAGTCGTCACTAATATTTGGCAATTATTGCAAACAGTGGTGATTAGAATTAGGTCATTACCTCATAGTTACTTCTGTATTTTCTTGTCTAAGTGACGAGAAATAAAGGAAGAAAGAGTATGAAGGTGTGTCTTCTCCTAATTGCTACCCTCACTCAAGAAAAGAGGAAAAGCAAAAATAAAAAGCATCAGAGATTAATTCACACTCATTGAATTTGTAGGAAAATAATAAATTATTTTACAGTAATAAAACACATTGTAATAGAATTTTGAAAAATTTGTGAGTGTTTTTTTTTTAAATTTGAACAATTGAAGAAATTTTATTTGCATATCAATTTCAAAAATAAAAAAAGTCCTTTTGATCTCTAGACAACTGTTAGTGAGTTCATGCTGAAAAAACAGAGCTATTTTACATGTCAATGTGTATGTGTAAACTGCATTTGTCTAAATTGTTGCAAAAGGTAACAAGTTTGAGAATCAAATTTGACTCAACGAATATGTAGCCAGCTTTTATTGGCTTTTATTACTTTAAAAGTTCAATCTGGCAACCCCTGTCCCTGTTACTTTTGTATTTCTGCCATGGATGGCTAGAAACTAAAAACGTCCTCCTCCTGCAGTGCTGTCAAACCTGAATGACATTTTATTTCAAGTGAAAATATAGATTTTTGTGTTTTTTTCAAAACACATTGAAATGTTTTTGATAAAATATCAAAGCAATAAATTGTTGCTTCGTTTCCTTGCAGATGATCTTTTTAGCATGATCATGAACCTGAAAAATTTGTAAAGGAAGAGCACACTAAAGATAAAAGATAATTACATTTTCCAAACTGAATGAACTTGTAAGAATTTTGTCAAACACAAACATGCATAAAGATGCTGCAAAGGTTGAGTGTGGATTTCTGGCAGAAAGGACTATGCAAGATTTAACTGAAAAAGGAAATTTGTCAACAAAAGATGTGTTTGATCGAAGAATTGTACCAAAGACAATGTTCATCACCATCATTGAGAAACTTCTGGCAAAGTCTCGCCTTAGATACCCTATTGTAAGGTCACATGCATAGCTGAAAAAAAAATGAAGACATTCTTTCCCACACGATGGATAGAAAACAAGTCGGAATGTCTGATTATAATGACATCATCATCATCAGTCAGTCAGTACAAAGAGTTTGAGGAGGAGGATGGAAATATTGCTTTCAAGAATTTCAGCAAGCATGAAGACCATCTGGACACTTTGTTCTACTCTTCTTTGTCTAGCAACAAAGAATATCAAAAACTGGAAAAGTACTCTCTCATGGACAGGCTTCAGTGGAGAGAGGTTTCTCAGTCGATAAGGAAAGTTCCACTGATAATATGAAACAGTAGACTCTAGTTGCACAGTGCATTATCACAGACTATTTGGCCACAGTTGGAAGTATTGGAAATGCAGGCTCTTCTCTGCAGTGCTTCTAATGCCAGAACAGTATACAATGAATACCTTGAGGCTGAGAAGAAAAAAAGGCAAGAAGCAGCTGGATGAAAACGGAAATCTATGCTTATGGAAATTGAAGACCTGAAGACCAAAAAACACAAAATTGAAAGTTGCTCACAAGATTTGTTTAAGTCAGCTGACAGCTATATGGAGAAAGCTGAGCAAACTCAGAACTTCACACTTATTGCAAAGTCCAATGCCATCTGAAGATCTACAAAAGACAAATCCATAGAGACATCAAAATTGGAAGAGGAGTTGAATGCAAAACTAGATGAACAGAAAAAAATGTTAACATCATTGTGTTCTGTGCCGTGTACAACAAAAGCCATGAGTAGTAGGGGTAGCTAAAATGTATAGTCTTTTTGGGAAAATTTCTATTTGTAGTTCTGTTCATTAAAACCATTATACTTCACAGGAAATGTGCAGCAATCAAGAATTTTTGTGACATTCACAAACTATGAGTCGTCTAGATTGCTGAAACATGGAGCAGCAAGAATTCAAGTGTGTCATTCAAAATTTTCAAATGTAGTAGAACTCCAAACTGTGTCGAATGATATACAATATATGTAACGAAATCAGGTCTGCATTCAGTTACGTTTTAGCCTTCAACACTTTGATTTCTTCACTTTCAACTGATCCATTTGACATGAATTATTGAAACCAACTGGAGCTATTATTTGAACATCTCAGCTGTCAAACTATTAAAAGATAAATCACTAAGTTTGTGTTTTTGAAATTGATGACCATTGCTTTTTGTTGTAACTATTCAAACTTAGTAAATAGTGCTGATCAAAAATAAAGTATATTCCTGTTTAACCATATCAGCTGCTCTGTCAATTAAACTACAAAAACTATTACAGCTGGCAGAAGCTCAATTCTAACTGCATAAATTTTTTCTTTCTTCCCTAATTGCTAAGCACCATATCTGATGCTATTGTACAGTTTTTTTTCCATTCGATGAAGCAATGTCAGCCATTATTAATTATTTACATTTGATAATGCTTCATCTAATCTGTTTTTAGTTTTAAAAATGTTCTCGTGAATAAGCCTAAAACACAGTGACATTAAACCAGATATATTTTAAATAATAATAATAATTTAAATCGGGTTATTTCAAAAACTATTGACTATAAATAATGCAGTACATATAAAGAAAACTTTCTGTAATATAGGCAAACCCCAAATAAAAGAGACATGATAAAAAAAATAAATAAATTCTAATTCTTATCTCTGTATAGTACAATGTAAGAAATTAACTTACAAACTAAAATTCTGGGTGTGAGAATCACCACCCTGTTCCCTTATAATTTTTAAGATAATCCAAATAATTTCTTTCTTTTTTTTCCAAATTTGTGCAACATTCCAATTTTATAACACAGCTGTTAAAAACTTTTTCTTGCTGCTTTTATTTGTGATGACAGATTTAAACTCTTAAAAATGGTTGGCATTCTGCAATTCTTTGTACATTCCATAAAATCAGGGTACTTGGGTGTTGAGCAATGGTTAGCAAACTGGTCTGGTGAATCACTTTTAAGTGTAATGAGTTCAATCCTCATGAATACTCCACAGTTGTGATCTTGTGCCAGTTAAGGTTGGCAAATATATACATGCAAGTCAGATTTATTTTTCCTATTCTTTCTAGACTAATTCTGCTTGTAAATTGCCTACTCTACAAAACAACAGAACAATGTTCCCAAAACTGAAAGCTTCTTCTATTTTTTATGTTTCCTTTTAACTTCTTTCACTCAAATGAATATCCTGCTAGAATGAATTTTAGTGACCATATATTAATTTCAGAAAGACTTTGTGACCATATATTAATTTTAGAAAGACATAGAACGCTTTCTTCTGCTTCTCTCTACAAAAAACAACTAAAAACCATTAATATTAAGATTTTAGTGCTCAATGTTCCACTAGTGGAATATATTTTAAGGCTTATGTCTGGAGACTAAATAAGTTTGATTCTACATGACTATATATTATAATTGATGTATCATAAAATATATTAGTTCAGATTTATTCTCAACAACAGTGTTTTTTTTGTTTGTTTTTTTAATCATTTCACCCCAAGCAAGGTGAAAAAGCCACTAGTATGCAGGGGGTTAGAAAGAGTGAAGGAGAGAGAAAAGACCTGGGTATAGGGGGACTGAGAAAAGGATAAAAGCTGAAAAGGTGTTCAAGAAGATAAAATATGGCGATTGACAATGCATTTAAATCTTTGAAGATTGTAGTTATCAAAAAAGCAAATAAATGGAAGGGAGTTCTACAGGCAGGAAGTGCAAGAAAAGAAACTGTTGTAGTAGAAGTGATGGTTACATTCAATAGTAAAATGGTGGGACCTAGATGCCAGTCTAGTAGCACACTTAAAGACATGTTATCCAGGTGCTAGGGGAAAAAAGCTTGTCAGAGCAGTAGCCATGAAAATATTTGTAGAAACAACAGAGAGAAACCACATCACGTCGGTGAGAAAGTGACTGAAGTGAAGATGAAAGGATAAATTACATTGCAGACCCTTCTTTGGATTTTGTCAAGAACCTTAAGATTGGTAGTAGGATCACCTGATTAGATATGGCAACAGTATTCGATGCCAGAACAAATGGTAGATTTGTAAATGTACAAGATGGACTCTGATGAGAAACTTCTGGCATAACACAATGACCCTTGCAGTAGATGCAGCTGATGATTCGATGTAGGCATTCAACTTCAAGTCAGTTGAAAATATGAGGCCAAGAAGGTGCAGTGTGTTGTTCTCCATGAGTCTAGCGTCAGAGCCACTCTGAAGGAAAGTTTCCCTGGTGGTTAAATGAGTGCAGCTTCGTTTTGGTGGGGCATTAAATTTATCGGCCATTTCTGACTGGAGCTCCTTTTCAAGAGAAGTGGCCAGGTTAACTTTGTCAACTCTGACGGATTTGCTATTGAGACAGGAGTAGATGATAGTGTCATCAGCAACAATGCCTACTTGAAAGCTGATGACATCATGGAGATCATTGATGAAGATCAGAAACAATGTAGGACTCAGGATAGAGTCTTGGACACCATGTCCATGTGAACAATTGGATTAAATCAAACAACTGGCCAGTAATAGCCTTGGAACTTACATAGAAGACTAGCATGTCAAACACCTTCGAGATATCTTGAACCACAGCTCGAGCTTCACCATTGTTATCAAAAACTTGATGTACATATTCAGTGATGGATGTTAGCACATCAGTGCTAGATCTGGAAAAACGGAAGCCATATTGTTTGTCAGAGAGTAGGTCATGAGAAGTAAGATGCTTAACCATTTTAGCATTGGTTAAAGCCTTGAATACATTGCTGAAAAGTGGTAGGAGACTAATAGGGTTATAGAGGGATCAGATGGTTCTCCAGTGTTCTTAAAAACAGGAACTACAGAGAAGGACTTCCAACAAGCAGGAAGCAGCGAGGGAATAGTTGTAGAATTTGGAGAGAACTGGAGCAAGCTCAGGAGCACATTTCTTTAGGACAATGGCTGGATCCCATTAACCTTCTCTTGCCTTATTGGATTCTAATTTAGAAATAATATGAGATCTGTGATGAAGTTATGCACACCTCACACAGTAGAGCCTCTTGGAAGGAAATCAGTTGGAAGAGAATTTTCAAGAAAAGCATTCAACCTTATATGTTGTAGATGTCAGAAATTGATTGAATAAAGAAGGAATAGAGGATCTGCTGTTCAGCACACTCTTGCAGAGCCGCAATGTCTAGAAATGAACTTGCGAGATGCTATATGTTGTTTCATGTAATTTCACTTTGAGGACATGCTTGCACTCATTACAAGCAGAGACAGACATCTATTGCAATCAGATATCTTACTCTGGTACAACCAGAAGAAGTTATTCCTGTGGGCTATAGTGGCTGTGCATACAGGTGAGAACCAGAGATGAATGGTTTCGCTTGGTATTTTCTTGCTGGAATGAAAGCATCGATGTTGGATTTCACTCGTGGAGACCTCAGACATGCATTTATGAACAGGATTATTAAAAACTACATTCCAGGGGTTGTCATGAAGAAACTCATGGAACAAATCCCAATCCACACGTTGATAACAAAAATATTCTGTTCTTGGCTGGTAGGGGAGCAGAAAGAGATGTTTACAGACACTACCGCATGATCAGAGTTGACAATAGGGCAGAGCTGCAAAGTACAACATTAGTCTAGGATAAAGGTAAAAAAGAGATCTAAAAAAAGAAGCATGTCCATCAGGGTTAGTGAGGAAATGTGTGGGGGAAAGTCCACCACTTGCATGAGACATTGAGTGTTTGAGAAAATTAAAGGTTGAGAAAAAGGAAAGGAACTGGGAACTCATTCCTAGACAGGAAACAAAGTATTGAGCCTCTTCTGTTGAAGAGAAAGGGAAGGAATATGGACTGGATGATAGGAAAACCTATCTACTCCTATTAAAAAAAAAAATGCAAAAAACAAAAACAAATAAAACAGTCCTGGTTTTGATTCTGATTTTCCATTTAAGTTATTTTGAGGAATGAACATTCAGGAAATTAATTTGGAGAGTCAAATGTTTAACTGACATTCTAGTATATAAACAGGAAGAAGAGGTAATAGGAATGGGGTAGCAAAATTGCTAAACCACGCCATGTTCCTTGTAAGGTAGCTGGTCAGTGTTGTAATGTAGGGTAACTTGCCTTGAAGTAATTGTTAATGAGCTACTCTTTAACTTTTATTAAACTACTATGAAGTGAGTTTTATCTTCAGTGAGTACCCCGGATTTGTGGCCTTATGCCAAAACGAACACCTCTTAATAAATAATTTGAGCCTCTCATCATGGTGAAATGATCAGCAAACACCACTAGTAGATCACAAGTTATGAGTTCAATCTAAGCTAAGTAAATAAAAATAGTGATTTGGTTTAAGTGACTGTTTAGATGATGTTATTACTGTTTTGGTAATGTCACATGGCTGTTTTAGTCCTATTGATACTTCTCTCTTAGCTTGCAAATTCAATCGATGCAGTTATTTTTATTGTGTATTCATGACTTTTGATAAAACAGATGCCCTGGAAAGATAACTATTTTTACTTAAAATGTTCAGTCATTTTTCTTTCTGTAAACAAAAACAAAGATGCTTTCTTTTGTTAATGTTAACTTTTTCTCACTTTTTTTTTTTTTAAATTTCTTTTCAGTGCATTCAAAGTCCACAATGCAGGAACAACTTTCTACTTTGCCTCTGAAAGGCAAGATGATATGAGCAAGTTTGTATCTTTTCCTTTGCTTTTTTTCTTAAGACAATAAACAACAAAAGATTTTATGAGTTTTTTTTTAATAATTTAAAACTTGAGAAATTGATATTAAAACTTTTATATTTTAAATAAGAATAGATATTTTCCTTTTTTTTCTGTGTGCACAACTACAAAAACACTCAAAAGTCACTTGAGTTTTTATAGCCATACAACAATAAACCAATCCAAGCTGGTAATTGTTTTTTAATCTTCTGTTTCTGTATACTTGAAGCTAATATTGGATTTAATTTACCAATTCTTTACACTCTAACAATAAAGACTGATTTTTATTGAGAGGATTAAATTAATCATTTTTATAATTCACTAATGTTTGCTTTTTGATCTGACAAGATGAAATTATTAATGTTTTGTTTAATTATTAGAATCCAGGATGAAATTTTTATGTTGAAATAGGCTTTTATAATAGCTTCATTTGACAATGGAGTATAACTTGTTGCATAACTGTACAGATGTTTGCAATATTTTCAAATAACTATTCTATTTCTGTCCCTTTCACTATATATATATATATATATATATATATATATATATATATATAATGTAATTTTTTTTTTTTTTAGTTAAAATATACACATACTTTTATTTGATAACATATATAAGAATATCTATAAGTGCATGCAAATTTTATAGTTCTTTTCTCAGCACACATTATGGATAGATAAAATGCCTAAAATCTTGTATATTGACTTTTCTATTTAATTATAACAATAATGTGAA